>KZ825535.1:64173-180104 GCA_003184685.1 Aspergillus indologenus CBS 114.80
ACACGCTCAAGTCCCATCCATCATAGTTGTGGTGATTCTCGGCGAGCAAGAAGCAAAGAGACAAAAAAAAATAGTAAAGAGTAAATAGTAAATAGTAAATAGTAAATAGTAAATAGTAACATGTACTCCATACATCCCACCGAACATATACACAATGCACTTGTCCTTGACACTGCCAACATTCGGAGATCCAACTGAGCAAGAGGGGATAGGGATACAACGCCCCGCGCGTCCCACTGTTGCGGTGTCGAGAGCCGTGTTTTGTGATTGTATGCGATAGATCTAGTGTACATGTACAGTTCATCGCGACTCCAGGGACGTAGCTATAGTCAGTTAGTGTTCCTGGATTGGTGGGGTTGGATATATTGTACTATGATCTCCTTAATCCCTAGATTCGGTGGTGCAGTACATACTTTGGGGGTATCGGCTTACGTCGTGTGTTTTCTTTTTCTTTTTCTTTTCTTTGGTTTTCCCTTTTCTCGCTCAAGTTGAAGTAACGATTTAGCAGATGACTTCACAATCATAGATCCTTGACCGGCAAGCAGGCTTCACCCCACCCATTCCACCCCCCCCCCCCCAACAGCCCGGCCCCTAATCATGCAGAATCGTAAACTACTTACCTAGATTCCAGACTGCCTTGTGCGCCCTTCCTTACCCAATCACCACTACACTCTGTCTACATGTTGTTGATGGAATGGACATCACATCTGCTACCTTGGTAGCCAGGGTAGGGAGGGGGAAGAATTCCCCGAGTACTAATTTTCCAAGGACTTTGACTAGCTATCGCCTGCTAGATAAGGATGCTCTTCGTCTTCGACCGCTAGATCGACAGAGACAGAAAGTCATAATTACTCGAAAACCCAATACAAAGCAGGCACACCGGGGGTGATCCGAGGTATAAACAAATTACCTGCTTCAGTCCAATTTACACGATCCCCTAACGAGCATCGGTACGTGCCTAGCGCATAAGAACACAAGCCGCACCGTGCATGCACACATGCACACATCCACGCTCACCACGCTGCAAGCAGGGCGCATCAAGCAAGCGGTACCGCACCGCACCGCACCGCCTTATCTCAATCTCAAGCTCAAGCTCAACCCCAATCCCAATCCCACCAGGACGAGAAACCTACAAGAACTTACTCGCCAAGCTCAACAACCCCGCGGGACCACCAGTACCACTCGACCCGCTCCCCTGGCTCTTCATGTACATCTTCAACGCCATCTCCGCGGCCTGGTTGATGGCGGATTGCTTGTCGCCGGACTATCCCCCCCACCAGATTAGCACGTGTCCAGTACACCAATATTGGGCCCTCCACTTCCCCCCAGAGAAGGAAAAAAGAACGTACCGCCTGCCCACTCGAACTCTTCTCCTCCCAAAGCTTACTCGCCTGCGCCATCGCCAGGCCGATGAACTCGCTCTGTCCGCCGGACCCGGACCCACTGGAGCTCGAGCTCGAGCCCGAACCCCCCGACGTAAACATCTTCAGCGCCTGCATGGCGGCCCCCGCGCCCAGGGTCTTGGAGTCGTGCTGCTGGCCCGCGTTGGAGTTGTACACGGCCTGGTGGGACTGCACCATCTGGGACTCGTCGATGTCGTCGTCGTCATCGTGAGACGACGAAGAAGAGGACTGGCGGTTGGTGATGTAGCCCAGCGCCTTCTGGAAGAGGTCCGACGAGCCCGTGCCCGCGCTGTGCGATTCGGCGTGGTTGGTGGCCGCGGAAAGGTCGTCGTAGCTGGGGCGGCTGCCGGCGTTGCCGTAGCTGGGGTGGTGCGAGGGCGGGTTGTGGCCGTAGCTGCCTTCGTTGCCGCTGTAGCTGCCGCCCTGGGGGCCGCCGTAGCCGCCCTGGGAGCCGTAGCTTTGCTCGCCGCCGTAGCCGCCCTGGGAACCGTAGCTTTGCTCGCCGCCGTAGGAGCCGCCCTGGGGACCACCGCCGTAGCCGCCCTGGGATCCGTAGCTCTGCTCCCCGCCGTATCCGCCCTGGTGGTGCTGCTGGTGCTGCTGGTGCTGCTGGTAGCCGCCCTGCTCGCCGCCGTAGGCACCGCCTTGGTTACCCCCGTAGCCGCCCTGGTTACCACCGCCGTATCCGCCCTGGGCGCCGTAGCTCTGCTCACCCCCATAGCCACCCTGGTTACCACCATAGCCACCCTGCTCGCCACCGTAGGAACCACCCTGACCCTGACCGTGGTGGGAGTTCCCGCTGTTGTTGTTGCCGCTACCGCTGCCGCTGCCGCTGCCGCTGTTCCCACCGGCGTAGTTGCTGGCGGCCTGCTCGATGGCCGAGGAGATGAAGTTGGAGAAGGACATGGTTGCGACTGTGACTGACTGTGAGTAACTAACTGTGTCTTGGGGAGGGAATGTGAATGTCAATGGAAATGGAAATGTCAGAAGATCCAAGATGAAGATACAAAACGGAGAAGAAAGAAGAAAGAAGAAAAGGAGAATGACGAAGGGTGGTGGTGGTGGCCGCGGGTTTATTTACGTACGTAATGAGGGGCAGTCCCGGTCACTCACTCACTTGTGGCTGAAGCGGTGTAGATCGGCGGGGTCGAATCGCCCACTGCATCGCCCATCGCCGAGTCGCGCGGATCCACTCTGCCTTTTCACTGCACCTCCTCAGCCACGCCACCGCCACCAGTGCCACCACTCGTATTCGTCCAAGGGATTCCCTACGACTCCTACGACCCCTACGTATGCCATGCCATTCTGTGCTCTGCTCATGCACCATGATGCAATTCGGCTACATACAAACCTACATACATACATGCCCACGAAAAATGGTCGGATCTGGAGTAGTCGGTATACACGCGTATACAATTCAATGGTATCTCCGCTAAACAATGCAAAAACATCACATAAAATCATGACCCTACCCCTCCCTCTACAGTCACAATATCAACGCCGCATGCTCCTCGTCCGTCAGGTTCCACAGAACCCGCTGCTGGCGCTCGCGCTCACTCAGCACACAGCGCGCGTCCTCGTCCAGCTCCCCGTCCCGCACCCATTCATTCGGCAGCCCCTGCGGCCCATACCGCTGGCCCCATTGCCGACGTTCGTACTGCATGAACCCCCCGAAATGCTCGTCCGTGTTGGCCACCCAGATCGTGCTGCCGTCCGGCGAGTAGTCCGCCCCGCCAATCTCCCCGAAGAAGTCGTGCACCTGCCGGCTCTGGTACGTCTGCGCGTTGACGATCGTGATCCGGTCCGCCGGCTCGCACAGCAGCAGCGTCCGCGACCCGCCCCCAACCGGCGAGAATCGCACCGACCGGTAGCCGGCCACGTCCGACTCGATCTTCTGCAGCATGCGCCACATCCGCACGTCCCAGATGATCGCCGTCTTGTCCTGGTTGCTCGTCGCGATATGGCGCATGTCGGGCGACCACGCGCAGGCAAACCCAAAGTCGCGGTGGCCCCGCAAGGGATGCACCGGGCGCCCACTGTCCGCTTCGACCACCCACGCATCTGGCGAGTCGCCAATCACCGCCCGTAGCCGCCCATCCGGCGCCGTCGCCGTGCAGTTGATGGCGCGCGAGAGCTCGTAGTCCGCGACAAACGTGTTGGTCTCGCAGTCCAGAACGCGGAGATGCCGGTCGTTCGACGCAAATACCCCCAGCGGCGATCCACTGCTGCGACTCGGAACGATGTCGACGTGATTCGTGATGCCGTTCGGATCTTGCGTCACGTACCCCGCGATCCCGGGCCCATCCGTGCCCATGGCCCGTAAAGCGTATTCCCCTGCGAACCCGCCCGCGATCGTGATATCGTGCGCCGATCGCATCGTTGAGATCTTCATCGGCCCCTGCAGGCCGGACTCCACGGTCGGTTTGGATAGATCGATCATGCACCGCAGATCATCGTACGCGGGAACCCACGAGTAGACCTTACACTCGTGCGCAAAGTGCACCGTGTTATACGCCGCCGCGGACATCAGGTTCCGCAGCTGGAAATGCTCGATGCTGGCTTTGTGTTCCGTGTACATGGCCTTTTCGCGGAAATAGGTTTCGTCCCGTGCCAGTCGCGCGCCCGGCCGTTGGCGCGAGTACTCCAGATTATGATAGGACGTATACGACTGGTCTCGCAAACTCCGTGCATAGGACCGTTTCACCTGCAGAGCTTCCTTCCAGGGGATCTGCTGGATATCAAAGAAGTCCCATCGATACCCAGCCGGCCGGACGATTTTGGCCGGCGGCATCCACGATAGCAGACTAGCGACAGCACTGCGTGACAGAGGGGCAGGGCCCATTGTAAACCCAGTGATTGCAGCGGTATACGACTGGCAAAGCCATTGTCCGATAAATTGGTCGATCGTCAAGTTCCGTTCTTTCACTGTGAGGGCTGTTTAGAGATACGTAGATAACGCAGGACACAGGGGAAATCTTACCCATCCCGGTGAGTGGGTCTGCGACATGCTGCTCATTCGGCGCTTCGACGCCGCTTGAGTCATCTCCCTCAGAGAATGAAGCATTCAAGTCGTCGTGAGCAGGGCCGGGACCAATATCTGATAAATGCGGCGCGTAGCCTGCGTCCAATCCTTGATAGAATCCATCAAAGTCCACTTCCGACAGAGCTGCAGTGCTGCGACGGACCCGCGCCTCAGCATCCTCGAAATCGGACTCCTCATCGCCATCGTCCATGTAGAATTTGTAGGTGTCATCGGGGTCATCATCCAACCCGGACAGGGCGGGGAGCCGTTCCGCCGCGATCGAAGGTTCGTAATCCATGATCAGGTCGGTCGTTTCATCGTCGTCGGTGATATCGGAGATCGTCGAGGCGATATCATGCGCATACTCTGCGCCGGGGCTATCGTCATAATCGCCCATGTACGGTCCCAGCGGTACGCCGCCAACGTCTGAGAGCGCATCGGTCATTTCCGAATCGGAGACATACCACTCTCCCGGGGGAGAGGACGAGGCGAGGCGAGGGGTCGCTTGGTCGACTCCACGACCATGACCGTAGTGGGAGAATTCCTGCGGCTCCAGCACGGCGTTGACGATTTCCGTCACCGCGACAGGGGCAGCGTCGCTCGGGGCATTGGGATATTGCGGAACGGCCATGAAGGCCGATAAGCTTGGATCGCTCATGTCAAGACCAGGCTCGGGGGCTGCGACGGCGTCTGCGGATGCGCCCGGCGGGTGACCCTCACCCGGTGGTGGCGGCGGCATCACGTCTTCACGGGCAACGGGTGGTGACAAGCTGAGATATTGTGATGAGAATCTGGAGACATGGCGTGGTGACGGGTCAGAGTGGGAACCAGCTGCAGGGACGGACGAGCTGGACGAGACAGAAGGAGAGTCGGGCCCAACCTGACCAGGCATTCCGGTCATCAGATGCAGCGGAGTGATTCGGTTGGCGACGGGACTGGCGACCGCCTACTTTTCGGGCCACCAACTGAACTGCAGTGCCAGGACCAACTGGTGGCGAGCGAACTGACTGACTGATAAGCAGCCGAAGCGGGCACGGGAAGTGCTGATTGGCACTGGGGCGGGTGGTACAGTACAGCCACGGACCAGGTCGAAGGGATGTCGTCCACGTTGTCTGGTTTTTTTTTTTTTTTTTTTTTTTTTTTTTTTTCGCAATCGCAATCACACCCGGGGAGGGATCTTGGCTCTGCAGCCGATATGGGTTGTTCACCCCGCAGCACAACTCCCTCCTCCCCCACACGGAGGGGACGGACACGGTTCGCGATCACGGTCAATGAGGACGATGCGAGGCGGAGCCGGAGAGCGGGTAGGCGAAATGAGACAGACGCGCCTCTTTGCCTCGATCTAGTAGATATGAGGAGATATGAGCAAACAGGCCCGATCCGGAGGGGCAGGGCTGCAGTTTAAATTGTTGACAGGTGATACGCCACTTCAATCACACGCGGTGGTTTGAAGGATGGATGATGACACACAATCCCGGCTACAGGTGAGCGACCGGGGGGTAGGGAGGGGGACAGAATTCAAGCGAGACAGGCAGACCAAGCCCAGAGTTGCAAGAAAAAGCAAAGAGAAGGATTGGAGGGAGATGGGGAAAGAAATAGAAAGCCGATATGCAGCAGCCTTCGAATGTTATTCCATTGGAAAAAGGTGGGCAAATGCAATGAAAGGGAAAAAGAAGAGGAAGAGGAAGTGGAAGTGGAAGTGGAAGTGGACTAGAGTTGCAGGACGACCAACTTGGTAAGATGAAGTGGAAGCTGAGAATAGTCTGTCTAATACGGAATGGCTGAATGAGGGAATGAGGGGAATGGCGGGACTGGATGGGAAAGCGAACGTGCATCGGGGCTGTCACATGGTGGTGGTGGTGGTGGTGGGGGGACTGCGTATTGTACTGTACTGTACTTGCCTATAGGTGGTTTCCCTGCCATGCCGTAGGAAGAAGGAAGAAGGAAGAAGGATCGTCGGCTAAATCTCATCCACCGCAGATGAGACTGCCTTTATTGAACATTATTCAGGGAAGGATTCCTTTCTTTCTTCTGTTTGGTTGTTTCCTATTTCCGAATTCACCTAATGACTAGTAGTGGCTGTCTGTACAGTAACTACAGTACAGTCCTACAGGAAGTACTTTTGTCCTTGCGGTTGTTGTGCTGTGCTGGGCAGGACTCGGGTTAGTCAGCAGCTTGTCTCTGACCGCAACATCAGCGTGGATGCACAAACCCCTCCCAAGCATTGATCATTGATCATTGATCGAGTCCCTTGCATACTTCCACCCAGAAATTCAGGGTCGTCATCATGGAGTCTCGGTCAAACTGATGCATGCACTTGGACCCAAAGAATGTCATCGTACAATCGCTACATCACAGAACTCCACACCCACAGAAGCGAGCTCTTCGTCCAAGCGTCTCAGGACCCAATCCACAAAACAACGCAATTGTCAACTCGCTTCAGTCCCCATATCTACCCCTACAGCAAATCTCTACGCGCCACGTCCGGTGTATTTTCATCGTGAATCCGTAATAAAATTAGCATATACAACTCTGAATCGGAGGAAAGGCGGATGCACCCGGTGAGTAGACACATTGATCAGAAGTCAGTCAGAAAGAAAATGATATCTACTACAAATTGGTCCAAGTGTACGAAGAAGGGAAAAAAAGGTTGACAGTCCGATCGTATGTCATGCACCCGCGACGATTGGACCCACGAGAAAAGGAAGCAAAAGGGAAACTCCAAGCCAAATCAAATCAACACATGGCCTTTAACTGTACAGATCCAGCTCCAGATGCTTAGAACTGGTCAATGCAACCCCAGTACTGCTCGACGTCGAACTCGCCGGGGCTCTTCCACAGGTCGTTGGCGTACGAGAAGAAGACGGAGTCGCCACCGACGGCCTCACGGATCGCCTTGATGGCAGTAGCCTGCTCGGAGGCACCGGGGACGGCCGCACCGTTGGCGTTACCCTGGCTCGGCCAGCCGGTCTCCAGGTTGATGATGCTCAAGCCCGAGCAGATCTTCTTCAGGAGTGTGAACTCAGCAGTGGCAAAGGTACCGGCCTCCTCGGCGGTGGTCTCGGCGTTGAAGAAGGGGTGGATGTTGGCACCAAGGATGTCAACGGCGCTGCAGAGGTAGCTGGCGCCGTACTCCTGCCAGATGTCGACGGGCTCGGTGGTGGTGATCTGGCCAGTGTAGCCGGCAGCGGTGAAGGTGGTCTTGCAGGAGGTGATGAAGCTGGCAAGCGAGCTGGCATCGGTGTATCCGGAGGAGACAGCCTCGTTTCCGACGACGATCAGGCTAACCAGCTCCCACTTGCCCCACTCGGTGATGGCGGTGACCTGGCTCTCGGCACCCGAGGTACCGGTGCTGGAGATGTAGACACCGAGGATCAGCTTGAGACCGAGCTCCTCAGCAAGCTCGCCAATGACCTCGAGGGTGTTGCAGTCCGTGGAGTAGAGACGGATGTGGGTGAATCCCTTGGCGGCAATGGTCTTGATATCCGAAGTCATGGTGGCAGTGGTCTTGCAACCGTTGTCGTTGGTGTAAGGGGTGTAGGTCATACCCATCAGGCCGGTGGCGCTGACACCAGTGGTGGCAGCGGCGCTGGAAGAGCTGGCGGCAGCGCTGGAGACAGTGCTGGCCTTGACGCTGGAGGTAGCGGGGGCGGCAGTGGTGGCAGGGACGACAGTGGTGGTAGCAGCGGCAGCGGAGGGGGTGGTCACGGCAACAGCAGCAGAGCTGGTGGAGCCGCTGAAGGGGCAAGTGTAGGTGTAGTCAGTGACGGTGACGGTGACAACCTCGGCGGTGTGGGAGTAGACGCCAGGGGTGACGGTGGACACGGCGGGGTAGGTCACGACAGCGCTGGAGGGGACATAGGTGGTGGTGGGGGCGATGGTGTAGGTACCAGCGGCGGGGCAGTAGTAGGTGGTGTGCTCAATGACGCTGGTGACGGTGGTGCCCGAGGGCTTGACGGTGGCATAGGGGCAGACAATGGTGGTCGAGGTCTCGACAATGGTGGTCACACCGCCGATGGTGTGCGTGCCGCTAGCCAGAGTGGTGACGGCAGGAGTGACAACCTGGGTGGTCTCGCTGACAGTCACGGTGGACGCAGGGATGGTGTAGACACCGGTCGAAGCGAAGGTGGTGACATCGGGGGTGGGCAGCACCACGGCGCTGGAAGTGGGAACGGCAGCGGCAGGAGTCGAGGTGGTCTCAACAACAGCAGCGGGAGCCGAAGTGGTCTCAACAACAGCAGCGGGAGCCGAGGTGGTCTCGACGGCAGGGACGCCGGTAGCACCGGTGGCGCCAGTCACGCCAGTGGCCTCAACACCCTCGGGGGTGGTGGTAGAAGCCTCACCGGGGGAGCCTCCAGCGGGGACGGTACCTGCAGACTCACCAGGAGTAGCAACGACGGTCACAGTGGTGTAGCTGGTGGAGTGGAGGGTGGTGACGACCTCGGAGACGACGGTCTCGGTGGCAGTAGAGACGGGCACGACTGGAAGAGGTTAGATGGCTCACTTCTCCCGAGCAGAGCGACAGTAACTCACGGGTAGGAGTTCCCCAGACGGTGACGACCTCGGTGGTACAGCCGCAGGTCTCCTCGGAGGCGGAGGAAGCACCGGCCTGGACGGCACGACGCTGGTGGAAGGGCTCGTGGGCATGGCGACGGTGAGCACCATCAGCCAGAGCCGTACCGACGAGGGCGGCGGCCGCGGTAGCAAGGAAAGCACCCTTCATTGTGCGAGGTTGGCAAAGAGGGATGAATTAGTGGTTGCGGTGCAGTGATTTTGGTGATGTTCCGAATCCGGTAATCGCAATGAGGGCCCGCTGAAAGAGTGAAGCGGTGGTCAATGAATGTGGGTTGGGAAGGAGAGAACTGGAAGCACGGTGGCCTCTAGTATATTGTCAGGTCCGACCCGTGGAAAGGAAAACAATTCGAGACACGCTCGAGAGATGAAGGAAAGAACAGGTGAGAGAAGGAGGAGGAGGAAGGGGAAAAAAGAGGGAGAAAGAGGGAAGAAGTAAGAAGATGAAAGGGCCGATGGGGGGGGGGCGGTGGAAACTAGAAAAGAAAGCAAAATCGATGGTGGCGCCCCTGGAGACGGGATGGCTGGTGATTGGCACTAACCGATGCAGGTTCTGGGCCAAAACGGCCCCAATTGTGGACAAGAAGTGAAATGACAGAAAGAGGAAAGAGGATAGCAGTGAGTGTTAGCAACACAAATTCACCAATTCACCCAAATTCACAAAAGGGGGGCGGTGTGTGTAACTTCTTTCAGGGCTGCCAGGCACTGCCGGCCCACGATTGGTGGCGGGTTTCACGATGGACTCGGATGGAGGGGAAGGGGGATAAGATGTGGGGGCAAGCATAAATAGGTCTAGAAGGGTAGAGAAGTTTGTTGTTATGGAACTATCTCGGCCAACCTCCTGTGTCTGCATGGTGCAGGACTGTCTGGGACTGCTCTACGACTGAGCTGCAGCGATTGAAGGTTGAAGCAAACAGTGTATCTATCAAGGTACTGGTATACAGTGTAGGTGCTAGGTACTAGGAGTAGTTATACAGCAGTTGTTAACTGATCGAGTGGAACAGTAAGAAAACTCTAAATCGAACTACACCAACACCAATTCTCTATGGAAGACCAGACAATACAGCAAATGACCCGGGCTGGAACATCTTCGAAGATCACTGATGCTATCGAAGAATAGAGTTGGGAGCATCAACCTAGCTGCCCTGATAGTACGGAGTATACCGAGTATCTGATTGTAGGTACTGTACTATCTGATTCAAGTTCAGTGCCAGTGATGGATCACAACTCAGCCATGGATGATGAGTGTTGTGTTTTTGCGGGCTGCAAGGAACAGGAAACTTTGGCTGTGGACGCTTTCCCCAATCGGGTCACTTGGCGGGGCTCTGTTCCTCAGCCCTGGAGCCCGCCATTGGATGCATCAACAGCTTAATTTCCGGCCCTCCACCCAACTGGCCAATGGATTCGACGGACCCGTCAGCCTAAGAGGGGCCGTGAGATTTCAGGAGGTTTTCAACTTGGGCCTCCAAGACTGGATGAAACCGCTGGCCCAGAAAAGAGGCAGAGGCAGAGACACAATCCCTGGAAATAGCAACACACAACACAGATATCATCAGTCCCATCCGCTCGGCTACCTTCATGGCGTTGCCCAGACACTTGGAATACGGAAAGGATACTCTGTATATCATCTCAAGTCAATTCTAAATCCTGACCTCCAGGCCGCTCGCCCCTGAAAATTTGACTGAGGTATAACTTTGCTCCAACACACAGCCAATAATTGTCAATAGAGTCAACACCCATGGTGATCGGGGCTCCGGCAGGTGAATCTAGCGTGGAGGGCACCTTAAACACAATGCCGATCCCCATCACCACCTTCAGCCCCCTCCGGTGTTGAGGACCATGATGTTTTTGCTCTGGTGGAGCAGACTGCAGCCCATCTCAACGGTGACAGCTGAAGGGTTAACGTTACCCAGCAGCAGCCGAACAACCGAAGCCACGGCGGCGAAAAGAGGGAATTTGCTGTGTCGGAGTCGCCTCCTCGTGCCGTGCCCTTCGTTTACAGGGTCCCAAGGGGAAGGGGGGAGGAGGGAGGGGGCTTTAGTCTACCCCAGACGATCCGGAGAATGGATTGCATTTGATCGGTCAGCCTCAGCCTCCGCCTCAGCCTCAGGGATTGCCACCTAGCATATCCGTAGTATACCAGCAGGTCGAGGTACAAGAACCTTCGACATGCTCTTGAGTCTACTGATTCCCGCACCTACTTTTTTTTTCTCTAGGATGTTGACGATCACTGCTCATTTTCTTCTTTCGATCAACACCCGGTCAGCCCGGTCTGGACCGAGTCAGTGCTGGCCCTCCACTGCGGACCGAGGTGCCCCTGATTGAGCTTGGCCTGAGTCTGTTGCTGGCGGAGGAGGGAAGTTGAACGGGCTCGCCAATACGCGAAATCAATAGTTCGGGTCTGGTGTGAGACACGGTGGCAGCCAAGTCTACGTGGTTTACCCCTGATTCAGTGGGAGGCGGGTTATAAAGGATGCGAGAGGGATCCTGGGGGCGTGACTGTCCTGTGTGCACCGCCCGTGCTATTCAGGGCATCCTCGGTTGGAACTTGGGGCGCAGCGACTGGGGCGCAGGTAGTGCAGGTTGTGGTAGTGCTGATGGTGGGATTCTGGAAGATTCTCCCCGGCGGGCGGATGCCGATTTGATGCCTGAGGCATGGTGCTTGAGTGCACGGAGTCAGGACCGAGTGAAGTCGCAGTCGCAGTCATACTGCACCTTTAGAAAGTTCCCTAGAAACGAGTAGGTCGCTAAGCTATAGATTTGCTGGAGTAGACATTGTAATTCCGCAGTGGTCGGTCAGTGACCTGGTCGCCAGCAATTTATGGTTGATTCAACACCACCGCCATCGCATCACCATCACCACCACCACCACCACCTCAAAACAAACACTCGCCAATCTACAGAGCTGTCAAGAGAAAAGAACCATCCCGGCCTCTCAAATATATACTCCCACCCTCCGCCACACCCAAGAAGCACACAGAAAACCGCCGACCCAAACTCCCGGGACCCCATCGTACGACCCCAGCCAGACCGTACCATCACCTCACCACATCTCACCATCCGATCATGCCACACCCACATCCACCACCACATCAACCACCACAACCACATGGCCCAAGCATCATGGATACGATACATGCACACCGCATAGCAAATCCAGCCACCGCCACGAGTCCATTCCAGCCAACCAACCCAATCTCACCAATCCCACGCACCCCATTGGTGCAAATTCCCCATGTAAACCCGACAGCCCACTGCATAGGTATCTACATCCATGCACCCACGCCATCTCAGCCTCGTGATACCCGTTCGTACTGTACCCCGGACAATCTCCCCAAGAGCCCCAACCGGTTCAACCAGGCCGCATAAGGTGACCTCACCCGGAACACGACCTCCGACTTGATCTCCAGCCATACTCACCTCGCCAACAGAGCCCAAGAATCGCACCACCCCTCACACTATCCTTGTAACCGCGAGCCCGATCCCACGGGAACTGCGCCATCCGGGTTGCGCTTCGTCGCGTTCACCGGATGAGACGATACGCATCCTCTATCGGGCGTAACACTAGAGTCGAGTGGCATAGTAGAACCAGAGCGATGCAGTGTAGTTCGTAGTATATAAGCTTCGAACCAGATCCCGGATCCCCTCCACCTCAGCACCAAGCAGAGCATCAAGCAAAGCATCAAAGCACTCGGGATTTGATCCAACATCCCACTGCAACAACTTGGAAGTATACCTTACCATCCTACAACCAACCACCAATCAAACCACACCATCATCCACCTACCTTACCCTACCTGATCCTAAAGAACTCACCACCCCAAGCCAAAATGACAAACACCACCACCTCCAAGGCCCGCCTCCAGAACGACTTCGGCGCCGACCTCTGGGTCAAAGACCGGCCGAAACATGTTCGTGTTCCCCCTTCCATCCCCTTCCCCCAAACCCAACCTTCAAGGAATTCCTACCGAGAACGGAAGACTGACACGAATGACACAGCACGCCACCGCCGGCCGAGGCCTCTTCGCCGGGCTGCAGGACACGAAGCGCTACAACGTGGACTCCGGGTGGGCGAAGCGCAGCACGGCCGACTCGTCGCCGGGCTTGTTTGGGTTGTTGTGGAGTCGGTATGTTTCTTCTGGCTTTGGGGGGTGACTGTGGGATGATCAATGAGGGCTGAGCTGATTGTATGGTGTCGATAGATTTATCGGGGGTTCGTACCGGCCTCCGACGGATTAGAGCATTCTCTGGGACTGGGGATGGGGGATGAGCGTGCTTGTGGTTCTCTCGTTGTGAATTCTTATGTGTCTGTTTGCGTGGGTGTTGGAGGCTAGGGATTGCATTTGTTGCTTATTGTTATCTTCGAGGTGCTTGTTTCTTATCGGGTGGGATTGAGTTTGTATTATCGAAGGGGGAGATGTGTATATCTGGATCAGCTGGGGTCAAGGTTTGCTGTAGGTAGGGGATGGCTAATGCATGATACTGTACATGTGGGCATGTATCTGTGCTGATCGGATCTACCCTTGTTTACAGTGCTGGTCATTAACCACGGTAGTCCTGGGACTGACATTCGTACTGATGCTTTCTCGTAAGATAACCCAGGGAGAAACTTCAGCACGTAGACCAACGAGTCACAAAGGATATCAAGATTGCCAGACCTACCCATGACTACTAAACCGTACCGTATATGCGGTGTGGTCAAGAACTGTCCCAGTATACGACGGAAACCAAGTCCAATCGTTTTCCAGCACGCTATTCCTCACTCAACAAGACAAAAACCACCCCCCCGAGCAGGTATCATCCTCAGAATCAAGAACTGTGTTCGTATTCAACACTCAAATCCCACTCGCAAGCATGCGGCAGTCAATTCCACTCATTAATCCGCTATCGATCCACCACACCTCCTGCATTACCCATCCACCTACCCATCGTCCTCCAAACCCACAATCATTGCCTTGCAACAGCTGATATCACCCCTGTACCATCATGAACCACCGTGACCTCGATCCATCACCCACAGCCTGATAACTCACAACCCACAACCCACCTCCACCACAAACCGCATCTCAACAACCACGACTCTTAATCAAGGACGGTGGCACCGCTACAACAAAACCAGTCAGCCCGTCTTCACCAGTGATCCCCAACGGGAAAGAAAAACTCACATGATCAGCCCCGCAATACAAGGGCACGCAGCAGCCCATGCCGCTCGTGGCGTTGGCGACGCACGCTCGATCGTTCAGCTGCGGTGCTTGTCAGTATATATCCTCCATCTAAATATCATGATCATGGTGGACAAGTAGAGGAGGGTGGGTTCAGCCGGGGGGTTCGCATCACAATGAAGCCGGAGGGTCAGGGTCCGTGAGAGGATTGCGGACGCCTCCGGGGCCGAGAAAGTCATCCGGATCGATCTCATCCAATACCCAGACCCCATCCCATCCCACCGCAATCTTCAAACAACCCCCGTATAGAATGGAGTGCACAACCCCACAGACCAAACCAGCACCCCTCTCCACAAACCCCCCTCATTCCCTAAGAGCAGAAAAAACTCACCCCAACGCACGACAGCTCGATATTGAACATCCCATTCTCGGCAGGCCGGGCGGCCGCCACCGAGGCGAGGAGGGCGACGACAGCGAGGAAACGCATGGTGACTTCGAAGATGGGACAAAGTATGGATACTCGGGTGGGGGGAATCTTCAAAAAAAAAAAAAGGATTCTGCAAGAGAACAATACTGCCGTTAGCAAAAGCATTGGCCAACAAAAAGTTCTGACACATACCAGCAGTCAATGCTATCACTCACCCAGTCAAGAACTCAAGGACTGGACTTCCGGAATGAGGCCGACGATAAACAACGTGGGAGGTTAACTGTCCGGGGCAAAGAATGTGGACGTGAAGAAAAAACGAAGTCAAAGAATCGGGAACGGAAAATGTGATGGATCTTCTGGGCAAGGTCAGGGCAGGGCAGGGCAGGTAGGGGGAAATCACAATGACGCGCGCAAGGGCAGGGACCCCAACGTTCTTATGAAGGCGTGTGTCGTGTGTTTCGGTGGTAAGGTATGGTAGATCCCTTCCCTCCTGTTTTGAGGTGGCCTGGTGGAGTCACTGCAGTGGGTGCCTTGGCTTTCTTGACTCGGGACTTGATAAGTGTCCGGTCGGTTACTTTTGGGCCAGAAAATATTTGGGAGATTTTTGGATTTGTCGACCGTCACTGGATTTATTTTTGGAAATCCTCGTCATCTTCTGGGCAACTGGGAGATGTAGTGCTGGTGTTGGAAAGTAGCCGGGAAACAGCAACAGCAGCAACAGCAACAGCAGCAGCAACAAACCCGTGAAACAGTAATCGGCGGGATCGGCGCGGGAATCCCTGCGGAGGGAAGTTGTGGATCGGCAGGGGAAGAGGAGGAGGAGGAGGAGGGGGCGGGCGAGAGGGGCCAGTCGCGACGTGACTGGTTTCCTGCCTCCAGTCTTACTTGACTCGAATACAGTGCTCCGTACTCCGTACTTTTCCCTACAGCAGGGCAACTCGGGCGTCGCGAGTGACAGGCAACCCCCCGAGCGACCAACCGACCGACCGACCGGCCCCAAACTCCAGGCTCCATACCACCACCACCACCACCATCAGAGTGGGATCGTCACGTCCAAAGCCCAATAGTTTCCTGGCTCTCTGCGCTGGGCGGGTACACTAGTGACGAAACGGTGCTGCAGGATCATTGCAGGTGCAGTGCCCCGTGTTGGACATGATTGCACGTACTCGTATATACGGAGCTGTCCTGCCCTCAGTGAGCACTGAGCAGCCTCCATGTTTGGGTTTCAAGGGGCTGAAGCATACAGTACTCCATACCTACTGTACATCGTATATCATAATGTCATCATCCTGACACTCGTGAGGCCTGATCTCATCTCAATCTACTCATGTCTAACCTTCACCATAGATCATGCTATCAGTGCTGCGGGGGAGTACGGTCGCTTGGCTCTCTCCTTTCACCGAGTAAGTTCACCGGTCGATCGCAATGGTTACCCAAGCGAGCGGATCGTCGTGCGACTATTCAGGAGTCAGATGCCCCGTGTGTAGGTCCCTACTACTCCTATGTCACTATCCAGGAGTCGGTCAGATACTCCCATGTTACCATCCTCCCACAAAGCATCAACTCGCCGGGGCATGTGAAGAGTCAATTCGCCGTATATCTCGAATCCCACAACCCGGGACAACACACAAAAGTTCATGCTGGTACAAACGTGGAACCCGACTATGCATACATACACCAAAGTCATCCCAAAATATACAGGTTCATTAGTAGTCAAGTGTGTCCAAAAATCAGTGCAAGTGCGGTGCTGCTGTGCTATGTAGAATGCCAAATCCCTCTGGTATAACGAATGTCTCAACCAAAACCCAGAACCAAAAAGCTAAATGGCCACGCATGTGGTGCTGGTCGGGTAACTGTCAAACCCGCCAGATATCTCGTGCACGCAACTAAAAAATGCTGAAGCGTTTCGGTTTGCCCTCTATATTCCAATTAGTCTCGTCTTCATTCCTATGTCAAATCACCACACTTACCAGCCTTCCCGCTCGACTTCTTGCCCTTCCCCGCATCCGCAGCCCCTTGCCCTGGTGCAACCCCATCGGCGGCCGCTCGAATAGTCGCCAGCCGGTTCTTCGCCCGCTCATCGCCTTGCTCGGCAGCCTTGACGTACCATACGTTGGCTTGCAGCGGGTCGCGTCGACAGCCAATGCCCGTCTCCGTAAAATACCCAATGGCATATTGGGCTTTCACCAAGCCTGTCAAACACAAAAGTCAGCATCGAAACAGACCGCGCCAAAGCAATCAACTTACCGGATTCGGCAGCACGTTTGGCCCATTCGTACGCCTCCTCTTCGTCCTTCTCGAGGACAGGCTCAGCTCCAATCAGATACCAAGCACAAAGGGCCATCATGGCCAGAGGATGGCCCCCTTGTGCCGCCCCCGTGTAGAAGTGAATCGACAAAGCCGGGTCGCGCGGACAATCCAACTTGCCGTGCTCGTAGGCATCTCCCAGGCGATAGCTGGCCTCCACGTGCCCCAGGTCCGCCGACTTCGTGAACAGTTGCGCAGCGTACGACGGGTCCAGAAACACGTCGTCGCCATAGCCCGTCTCATGCAGCAATCCGAGCTCATACGGGCCAGAATTGTACTGCTCGTCCGCGGACTCGGTCGCACGCTTCAACCACTTGATCCCCTCGCGGTACCGTTTGCCGAGACCCATGTCGCCCGCAAGACATGCCTTGGACATTCGCAGCATAGCGCCCGGGTGATTCTTGGATGCTGCTTGCCGATAGAACTGTTGTGCCCGGGCAGCCTCCACCCGGGTACCCCAACCAAACTCAAAACACAGGGCCGCCCGATAGCATGCCTCGACGTGTCCGTGTTTGCTGGCCGCCACAAACAGCGGGAACGCTCGGTCATAATCCTCCTTGCCCTTGCTGAACAGCCCTGACGCGTATCCGTCCGCAATGTAGTATTGCGCGAACGGGTAGCTCCGATCAGAAAGCCGCTGGAGGATCGACTTGGCTTCTTTCAGCAATCCACCCCGAGTGATCTCTGCAGCTTTACGTCCGTACACGGCAGAGGCATCGCCACCAAGTCCATCCGGTGGCATGTCCAGCGCGGCATTAACCATGAACAGGGCAAACTCATACTGAACGGCCGGGTCGTCCGTTTTCTTGACATTGGCCAAGTACATGTCAAACGTTTGCTTGTGGCTCAGCAACGAAGCATTATTTCCGATCGCCGACTGCAGCTGGGAGTTGCCGAACTGCACGGGAGCCGGACCAGGTTGGGGGTAGTGGCTGTTGAGCTGATCGACAAAAGACAGTGGCCGAACGTCGGGCGATGCAACAGACTCTCTTGAAGATGACCGGCCCTGGAGATATGGGGATAGGTGAGGGGACCGATGGCGTCCTTCGCCGACGCTAGACGTGAAGGAGTACGTCGACCGCGGTCGGGGTCTGGCGCTCAAATAGCCGTTCGTGCCCGAGACGTTCTCCCCGGATCCAGTCGCCGACGACTGTGAAGGGACCTCATAGGGACGGTGGTGGTAGTGCAAGGGTTCATAGACCTCTGGCGTCTCTGCGCTGCTATCCAGACTTTCCCGCGGTGAGACATTTTCATTCTCCTTTGGAGCTGGTTGGTCCACGGAGGATGAGCTGGTAGTTGCAAGGCTGTCGGGCTGTTCTCTGGAGTTGGGGTCGACCACGGACCACGAGCCACTGCTCGTGGGCGTGTGGCCATATACTACCGGCCGCGGCGCTCGATATAGTTCGCCCTCACGTGGAGGTGCATCGTCGATATCCTTCCCGTGCGTCGGGGATTTTTCTGCAAGCGCCAAGTCGGAAAAGGCAGCGCCCGTGAGTGACAAAGCATATTCGTCGTCGTGGAAATTCTGGACCGGCTGGTCGACCTCGCCATGAATCCGCACTCTCGGAACCTGTACAGGCTGATGTGTCTTTTCATCAGTCGCCGGCGATCGAGACGGCGGCGATTGTTCGCGCGTGGAAACCATAATTGATTGGTGATGCGAGCTGGGTCGTCGGGGTGTTTCGTGACGCGACGAGAGAAAGGGCGGGGATGAACGGAGATAGACCGGAGGAGGGGAAGGCAGCGGCTGAGAATACCTGCTGGCCTCAGTGCTTGCCATTGAAGCGACTCCTCACTATTTCGGGGTGTACGTAATCCTCCGAGTTGATTTCTCCAAATTGTCAAGCTGGGTGTCTGATTCTTAATCCTTGCAGGATCCAAGCGTGGCAGACTGGCTGAGTCTAAGCGTTGGTCATGTAGGCAGCCATGAAGCAGGTCAATACAGTCGAGGGTATTATTCTGGAGCGACTGATGGGATGGAAAGACAAGGTCAACGAGAGATGGGATGTGCACCGGTTATCAGGCGACCAGGGACTGAGAGATGTGGAGAACCTGGAGACGATGGGTCAATGAGAGGAGGAAAATCGGGGGGGGTTCCACCGGGCAGGATAGACAGGCTTACCTAGTCAAATCTGTTGAAGGAACCGTGGTGATGATCTGTACTTCCGAGAGTTCATTCCGCACGATACAAAAAACGAAAGGAGATTCGCTAAGGACCAACGAGAGTCAGGAACTTGAGGGGGGAGACACAAACGACAGTGACACGGCCAGAAGGGGAGAGAGAGGAGGGGAACTTGAAAGGAACTTGGAAGAGTTGTGTGGTGCGGTGATGAGAAAAAGAGAGGAAATGGCGAGAAGGGACGGACCAGAGGAGAGAGACTAGACTAGTCAGTGTCAGTATGTACAGTATAGTATACAGTATGTATGGAGGTACTCAGAGAAACAGAACAGTACAAAACACAGTGGTTTCTTTTTGTCTTTTGACTTAGTCTATTTAGTGCTGGTGGCCCCTCAAACTTACTAGTAAGCTAACCAGCTAAGCCCCTCTAGGGTTAGTGAGTAGTTCGTCAGTGGCTTTAGTGGCTCGGATTAAAAATAGCGCCGGAGAGGCGTGGGAAACATTACGAGCTGCTGCTGCTGCTGCTGCTAATGTATGTTTCACTCTTTCACTCCAGGCTGCTTCCTCCTCCATGCGCTTCTTCCCCCCCCCCACCCTCCGTATCTGGGTATTCCTCCCATTTAATATCTGGTCTCGCTGCTGTGATCTGTGATGATACAAGTCGCGTCATCGATGCCCTTTTATTGCTGTCCATCCATATCCATGTCTACAGGCAAATGAGATGACTTCCTAGCATTCTTTCCCGTTCTGCGCCGCCTGACAAACCGATGCGATGTCGCCATGACTCTGACTCTCAAACGAGATTTTCGCACTTGCCGAGCAATTCACGGCGTCAAAATACTACCACGTCAGCAACTATTAATACCCCTTAAAATGGTCGATATTAGGACCATTGCGCTACAGCCTATCAAAACATTCCTGCCAAGAGTGCCAATAACCGCTTCCTTTTCCCTACGGGGCATCGCCATTGCAAAGGATCCTCGGACGAAGATCGCAGGCGCTTCCAGCCCTCCAGCAAGCCCGATTCGCATCGCATTGACGGTGACAACTCTTTAGCCTAGCCTGTTCAGCTGCGGGGTCATGAGATGCCTCCCGGAAATGACTACTGCAGCTCAGCGCTAGGCTACGGCCACTCCATCGCTAACAGTCACGATTCGCAACGGGTATAGTCAGCCGGGACACAAAAGTCCTGACGGCCCTGTCGGCTTGACCGTGATCCAGCACTCCGTACATCTGTAGTGATTCTCCCGCTTGCCGGCTGCTTCCAGGCTTGATCGCGACGACAAATTCTATTGGGTTGCTCCTGAGCGCCAGTCAGCAAAACGACGAAGGTTGTCGAACCTACTCTTCGGGTGGCTCCCGCAGCAGAGTGACTACATGTGTGTCATCGGCTAGGACGTATCAAAATCTGGCCGAATCGTTCATGAAAACTTGGAGACCTGTTCCTGGGTAGGTCGTAGGTTACCCGGGGTGGTCGGAGTAATCACGATATCGTCAGCGGCAAGCACATAGTCGACTATTGAATGCTATACTTCCGCGCATCTCGTATCGCTAGCTGATCGGTCGACTCGCCCAAGCTGACGATGTCGATGCGATAGACTGTCTCTGACACAACATGATCTGAGTGTGTACTCATGCAATGCATATAACCCTTCGACAATGGCGCATTGGGCGTGTTGTTCAAGGCGGTGGGGCACGGTTCGCCTTAAAGCGATAACAAGGCAAGAAATGCATCGACCCCAGAGACAGTCCCAAGGCATAGTGGGACTGTCGACAGAAGGTTTCGTTTGCGATACACACAGAGCGGTGTAGCAAACCCCCGATGAGCAAAGTAGCAGAATAAAACCAATGGCGCAGTAAAAGCCAAGAAAAAGTCAGTCTGCTGTGTTTTCCAGACAACAATCCGCACAGGCTGTCGGGCAGTAACCGTTTGCTGGGGGGAGGTCGTCGATTTAAAGATAACTGTCGAGTTGACATCATAACTGAAGGGACTATAGGGTCGAATCCAGATAACAGCTGATAACCACCCTCGATGCGCGTTGGTCGGTTTGCCGGGTGCTTTATCCCAGTACAGGGCCGAACGCCGACATGCAGGCCTGTCGTCGAAGATCAGGGTCCATCAGATGCGACGCTTAGGTGATCCATCACACTTGCAGCAGACGAATTGGTTCGGCCGGGGGTTCGGGGCCTAGCCTTCAAGACAGACTGGGTTGCGAGGAAGTATAAGTTGATGAATCCACACTAGCACTGACGGTCTGCTTGGAAGTTCGCAGACAATGAACAAGACTCCTCAGGGTATAATTTCTCTCCTAGTGTCCTTTAGCTTGATATTTCTTTGCCTTTTTGCCCCCTTAATTTGAGGCTTCTTATGCTCAAGCCTCAAGCTGACTGTCAGCCCAACGACAGAAGCCATTGATCAAATTACCACTCCACGCACAGGCCACCCACGGACAAGGTCTTTGGAGCCAGGAAACCACTTTGCGTCCCATCGGGCTGAGCAAGCAAACGGTGAGCGACAGCCTATGACCTATCAGGTGTAACCAGGTACGATGAGACCATTTTTAACCAGCAAGACGTTGCTCGTCGATGGGGTCAACCAAAAAAAACGGGAGCCGAAAAAAACCTGAGAGTCACTGGACCCTGCGGGTAGGGTGCAGTGTGGCGACGAGTCCACCCGATTCGCCCTCAAAAATAGAACGATGCATGTGGATGGTCGGGTAGTTATCCATGAGGTACTTCGTACTCCGTACGTACTGTACGGACGACATGCTGAGACAATGTGTCATCGACCGACCGTAAGATATGCAGGTTGACCGATGTTGACACGGTTGACACTGGACACTGGACACTGACACTTGGATACAATATGAGAATAGACCGGGAGATACTAGAAAAAGCCAGTGATTCTGGTTGTGACAATAGCTGATCAAGAATTGATCCTTTACCGAGTTAACTTGTAGTCTAGTGACTAGGTAGTCTAGTGCATGGAATGATTGATCAGTTGATTATCTAACGAGGGGGCGGAGCTTCTTGTGTGAAACCCGCTAAACCCGATCGAGCCCGGTGGCCTGTCCGGCCGGAGCACAGAACCCAATCAAGCCAGGGTCTTTCTCTCGACCTTGGATCCCTCAGCTTGGACTGCATGCTTCTCCATTGAGTCCATTCTCTCTCTCTCTACCAGTCTCTGCCTGATTGTCTCAGAATTGGCAGAATTGGCAGAATTGGAAGGGAACAGAATGCAGAGAGTGAGCTTTGATAGACATTCACTTCCCAGCATCATATTCAATCTAAGTTCTTTTTCTGCGATGCCTCTACCAATCTTTCGTGTACCGGTAAGATTCGCTACCTGCTGGTTAACTTCAAGGTTGTTAGCGGGGCACACACCTCAGGCCATCCATTGCCCCTAGCGACCGCCCGCAGCAGCAGCAGCACAGTATCGGAAGACTGTTTGTGTACATACGTACGTACAGACAGTACTCCGTACGCAGGATTTATCTCATTCTCATTCATCTCATTTCATGCCACAGGCCAGTCATCGTCATAGGTATCTCATCCATCAATTCCTCCTATTCTTATCCTTCTTCTCCAAAGACATCATTCATCGTCCACATTCCTCCCATCATCTGTCACCGCTGCCTGCCATTTTTCTACCCCACCAGCATTCTTTCTTTCTCGCCTTCCTTCGCTGATCGGATGGGCCCGACTCGACTGGCTTGGCAACGATAAGAAACGGGTCCCCCGTGATCTTTTGGAGCAACGTGGGAAAAGAGACCCGGCGTACGAGTAAGATTCAATATTTGGATACGGGCGGTACCTTTGGTTGAAGGTTGAACAATCTTGGGTGCCCGTATTTCCTCTCGACTAACCTCTAAGTTATCTAGCCTACAGGGAGTACGGACTAGACTCTTTCCCATTGCTGGTTACTCCGCACTATCGCCCGCAGCGCCGTGGTTTCGCCCATCTCCCCTTTCCTTTTCCACCACTTACTCTTCATCCATTGCGCTCGCTCGTCTCCCTGGTCTGCTCCAGTCACTCGTTCCTTGGCAGCAAAACTCCCGCCTGTTGTATCCGCATCCGCACTCGCTTTCTGTCCAGAAATCTCTCCCTGTTTCTCCACATTCATTCCTGGATTGCTGGTCCACGGAGGATTTTCGAGCATCCAACTACGGAGCTGCCAGCAGCTGTATCCCGCCCTGCGCGCATCGCCTGCATTTCCGGGGAGAAGCGTCTTTTGCCTACGAAGAACCTAAATTCGGAACAAATTGTCGTAAAGCCGTTACTCACAACTGTTGTTTATGCTGAGGTGAAGGTGGGTAAGGTCTTTCCTTGATGCTATCTTATCATGTCTTCCCCAACTGTCTGCATTTCACATGCAAACCACGCGCAAAACCAACATGTGGGCAGTTCTGCCTTGTTCGCATGCATTCCAGAAGTCTCCTGCGCCTTTGCGACCGATGGCGATGAATCACTAATCTAAATCCCCAATCTCAGGCACCAGACCAGGGCCATGTCCTTACCTCAACGTCCGGGGAAGGCTTCCCCGCGACGAGAAGAAACATTTGACTCGTATCGCGAATCTTCCCGGAGGCGCCATCGTACCCGCGAGTCGACAGGCCACCATGATCACGAAGACAGCTCCCCGTCGGGACATCGCCACCACCGGCACCATCGCTCACGCAGCTCCAGGAGACGAAGCGATGCGGATGTGGAGAGGGGCGACTGGGGGACAGACTCGAGGAATCGAAAGAGCTTTGTGAAACCGGAACGCACCCGAGTGGACCAGAACCATCCTCATTACCACTATCGCCAGAAGTCGCAGAACATGCCAACCTACCCGTCCCAGACGGGGGACGGGCCGACGATGGGTCGCGAACAGGAAGCAGACACAAACAGCTCACGAAGCTCGGAGTCCAAAGGGAAGACAGGGGTATACGTCACTCAGGGAAATGTCAACCAGCCGATGGAAAGGGTCCCCAAGAAACGTCGCATCAAGAAGAGAAGATCATCTCGCAGAATCAAGAAGACAGCCGCTGCTGCAGAAAGAGAACGCCAGAAAGCGCTGGAGCAGGTCCGTCCACCCAGTCCTTGGACCACCTATTGCGCCATCATCACCTTCTGGGCCCCCGATTTTATCCTGAGGTGCTTCGGCATGCCGCAGAAGGCCCAGAGAAGCGCCTGGCGGGAGAAGATCGGATTGATCAGTATCATCTTGCTGATTGGGGCATTCGTCGGTTTCCTCACCTTCGGTTTCACGGCTACCGTTTGCGGCACTCCCCCGACTCGGCTTAGGGTCAATGAAGTCAGCAGTAGCTACATGATCTTCCACGGTCAGGCATACGACTTGTCGCACTCGACGCACCCAGCGGCCGCGGGCATCCCGGCTGGAACTAACGTACTCTGGGATCTATCGCATAAATACGGAGGCCAAGACGGTAGCTTCTTCTTTCAGGAGGTCAATGGGGAGTGCAAGGGCTTGATCACTCTTGCCGATGGATCTGATGTGCCCACAAACTCGGATGGCGACCTTGCGTGGTACTTCCCGTGTCATGCGTTCAACCAGGACGGTTCGTCCGAGCCGAACATGACGGAGTCTTACTACCTCGGCTGGGCCTGCCACACTTCCGGGTCGGCTCGCAAGTCGTTCTATAACTTGAAAAGCTCTGGTGATGTGTATTATACGTGGGAGGACACCAAGAATAAGAGCAGGAATCTTGCCGTCTACTCTGGCAATGTCTTGGATCTGGACCTTATACGGTGGTTTGACACAACGCAAGTCAAATATCCGAAGAAATTTGATGAGCTTCGTGAGAACTCGGCCGTGCGCGGGGTCGATCTCACGTACTACCTGCAGACTGGCGAAGAGAAAAAGATCGGCAAGTGTTTGTCTCAGATCATCAAGGTCGGCAGCATCGACACCGACACGGTTGGCTGCATTGCGTCCAAGGTGGTGCTTTACGTATCACTGATCTTCATCCTCTCGATTGTTGTGGTGAAGTTCATATTCGCCTTACTTTTCCAGTGGTTCCTGGCCAAGCAATACGCCCCGGCTCGGACGAGTATGGCAGCTGACTCCAAGACGCGAAACCAGCAAATCGAGGACTGGTCAAACGACATCTACCGCCCGGGGCCACGAGTCGCAGACCAGACTATGCTGGAGCGGCCCGGTAAGAGGGCCAGCTTCTTGCCGACCACGTCTCGCTTCTCCAGTCCCTACACCGTGAGCAACGGGGGCAAGCAGAAATACCAGTACGTGACGATGGCCAGTCAGAACTCGACCACTCGCTTGGTGCCCGGTGGGAGCAACTCCGTGTACAGGCAGAACTACAACGAAAGCGGGGGTAGTTTGACGGCTGATGGTTCGCGCCATGCCAATTCAGCGAGTCGATCTAGCTTGGCACTTCAGGACTCCCGGTATTCAACTGCGATGCCGGAATCGGAGTCTGCTGGACTAGGTGGCTTCGTTCATGAAGCGGTCATTCCTCAGCCCCCTCCCGAGTGGCAGCCGTATGGCTTCCCCTTGGCTCATTCTCTATGTCTGGTGACTTGTTACTCCGAAGGTGAAGAGGGTATCCGCTCCACGCTGGACTCAATTGCCATGACCGACTATCCGAACAGCCACAAGACCATCATCGTGATCTGTGATGGGATGATTAAAGGTAAAGGCGAGGAGTTTTCCACCCCAGAGATTGTTCTGCGCATGATGCGTGATCCGATCGTCCCGATGGACGAGGTCCAGCCCTTCTCTTATGTTGCCGTGGCCACCGGATCCAAGCGACACAACATGGCCAAGGTGTACGCTGGTTTCTACGACTACGGCACAAACTCGATCATTCCCGAGGAAAAGCAGCAGCGCGTGCCCATGATGATTGTTGTGAAGTGTGGAACGCCGGCCGAAGCGAACCAGTCCAAGCCCGGTAACCGTGGTAAGAGAGATAGTCAGATCATTTTGATGTCTTTTCTGCAGAAGGTCATGTTCGATGAACGGATGACGGAGCTGGAGTTTGAGATGTTCAACGGGCTTTGGCTGGTCACCGGGATTCCGCCGGACTTCTACGAGGTTCTTCTGTGTGTGGATGCAGACACCAAGGTGTTTCCGGACAGTCTGACGCACATGATCTCGGCGATGGTGAAAGATCCGGATGTTATGGGATTGTGTGGGGAGACGAAGATTGCCAACAAGACTGACAGTTGGGTTACGATGATTCAGGTGTTTGAGTATGCTTCTCTTCTTTTGATAATTCAGTCCTTGTTGTCGGATCAAACTAACCAATCATCCAGATACTTTGTGTCTCACCATCAGGCCAAGTCATTCGAGTCGGTCTTTGGCGGTGTGACCTGTCTTCCCGGATGTTTCTCGATGTATCGTATCAAGGCGCCCAAGGGCGGGCAAAACTACTGGGTCCCGATTCTCGCCAACCCGGACGTGGTCGAGCACTACTCGGAGAACGTCGTGGACACCCTCCACAAGAAGAATCTGCTTCTCCTGGGCGAGGACCGCTATCTGTCGACACTCATGCTCCGAACCTTCCCCAAGCGCAAGCAGATCTTCGTGCCGCAGGCCGTGTGCAAGACCCAGGTCCCCGACAAGTTCATGGTGCTGCTCTCCCAGCGCCGCCGGTGGATCAACAGTACCGTGCACAACCTGATGGAGTTGGTGTTGGTGCGCGATCTCTGCGGCACCTTCTGTTTCAGCATGCAGTTCGTCATCTTCATCGAATTGGTGGGTACGCTCGTGCTTCCGGCCGCCATTGCCTTCACCTTCTACGTTGTTATCAACTCGATCGTCCACCGGCCCGTCCAGGTGTTGCCCTTGGTTCTGTTGGCTTTGATCTTGGGACTACCGGGTGTGTTGGTGGTGGTAACCGCCCACCGGATGGTGTACGTGCTGTGGATGCTGATCTATCTGCTGTCGCTGCCCGTGTGGAATTTCGTGCTGCCGACGTACTCGTATTGGAAGTTCGACGATTTCAGCTGGGGCGACACACGGCAGACGGCGGGCGGCAAAGACAAGGGCCATGAGGCGGGCGAGGGCGAGTTTGACAGCAGTCAGATCACGATGAAACGGTGGCGGGACTTCGAAAAAGGTGGGTTCCCAAGCATGGCTTTCCTGTTATACCCCACTGCTTCGGCCTTTTCCATTTCATTTATCATCGCCTTGAGCCCGGGCGTACTAACGTTGCTTCTTAATAGACCGTCGCCTCCGCATGCAAATGCAAGCCGGCTATCCTCCCTACCACCATCAGCATAATCCATATTCTGGGTAAATCCGTCGATGCGTGTTAAGACGATTGTTGATTCTATTGTACATTTTGGCTTTTTTTGGGTGTGTGTGTGTGTTGAGGCAGAGGACAACTCCCTCGGAAATCATGCGCAAGCGAAGTTCACTTTTTTTTTTCTTGGATATAATCTTTTCTGTTGCAGATGTCATTGATCCACACGGGGTGGTGGAGATAGGAGAGTAATGCGAGGGGGGGGAGCAGGCAGCGAGAGCTGGTGGGATAAACTTGGTTGGGGGTGTTGTACTGTACCTCTATATCGTATCCTCCCTAGTCCTGATGATTATGTCACAGAACCCGATTTTTGGTTTCCCATTCGGTTGTTTTCTCGTATCTTGTGGCTTTCTGGTTGGGTTCACTCCCTCTACGGCTAAGGTACTAATGTTCAGTTCCCACCGACTATAGTCGGTGATGTTGCCGGCCGGGTGGTCACTTCCTTCCCAGCTTTCCTTTCTGTTCACTCCACCCTTCACATCAAAGACCCACAGACCCTGGAGAAGACCAATCAATTCCACAATCATCGAAGTTTGACCGAAGACTCGGGCCTTGCCGTACCGTCCGTTTCTTTGGCGCGTTGCTGCACGGACGCGCATCATCTCGATGTGGATGTGGATGTGGAGGAGGTGCTTGGGTCGAGCCGGCTCGAATATCATGCGGGAGAGCCGCGCCGCACGACGCGAAGCGACCCCATTCCACCACCACCAAGACGGTCCATTCTGCGGCTGAAGGTTTCTGCTTGGTCCTGAGAATTTCTGGACGTCGGCTCGTCTGCCGCGGCCCCACCGGGCCACTCATATACACATAACAGAGTACTCCGTAAGTAGTCTCAATCAAGCCTTCCAGTCAGTCGATGATCGTCTGTCTGGTTGTGGAATCTGCAGGTATATGTACAGTACTGTATGTATTCCTAGACATGCATATGCGTATCTACTGTCCCATTTTCTAAACCCCGACTCACCTCACACAACCACCAGCACATAAAAAAAAGAAAACGCATCTATTGAACTTCTCCCAGCTATCCGGGTATAAGAGAAACCAACCAATCAAGCAACACTTGCCCCCACTACCCCCTTCTCTTCAGCCAGCATCCCCACTCATCGTAACCGCACCAACCGAGACAAAGCGACCTACCAATCATCATCATCGTCCTGATGATGTCCCTGCATCGCATTCTGCCGCGCCTTCAGCGCCTCCGCCAACCCACCCGCCAGACTGGCGTTGGACGCGCTATTCGGCGTCGCCCGGCCGCTGCCCCCGGACGAGTCGTGCGCCGAGTTCATGCTCACCGCGCTATCGCGGGGGGCCGGGGGCGGGGCCGGCGCCATCTTGCGGCCGGCCATGTTGGGCCGTTTCATCGGCGGTGCCGGGGGCGCGGGCTTGGCTTTGGCTTTTGCGGCCGCGGCGGCGCCCGCGCCGTTGGTCGCGGGGATGGGGCTGGCGCGTGCGGAGGCCGGGGGCGGGGGCGGGGGCGCGGGTTTGGGCGTCGGAGCGGCGGCGACGACTTGTTCTTCGAGGTAGGCTTCTGGGGTCCAGCCTTGGACGGCGGTGGTCATATTCATGCAGAGCCACCAGCCTGGGGGGGTTTTGTTAGTATGGGACTGTGGTTATCGAAATGGAGGTTGGCTTACCGTTGCCCTCCTTGGACATGATCTGCACGATCTCGCCGGCGCGGATGGACAGCTCGTTCGACCGGTCGCTGTTGAAGTCGTACAGGACCTTGGCTGTGGCCTTCTTCGGGGCGGGGGGCCCCGCGGGCGGAGGAGGTGGGGGGGCTCGTACTGATCCGGATGATGCAGTGCGGGCATGCGACGCGGCGGCTACGGCGGCCACAGGCTGAGGCACCGGGCGGGCTTGGGCGGCAGGTTGAGGCGCTGGTGGGGGTGGTTGCACGGCTGCTGCTGCTGCTGGCTGCTGAGGTAGGGGCTGGCGCGCCGGGGCGGGTCGCGACGCCAGCTTCGACGGGCCACCGCCTGGTCCGCCAGGCCGCAGCAATTTGCCGGTCGTGACGGGTCGTGCGGCGACCTGCTTCGGGCGGGGGGTGGGCTTGGAGACCGAAGTGGCGGGCTCGCCGGCACTGGTGTGGATCGTGCTACTCTTGTAGCTGTCCACGTTCGACGATCCTGGATCCTTGACCACCTTCACGGTGGCCAGCTTGCCGGGTTTCTTGTTGTATTCGATGCTACACGGCGTCAGTAACTGCCATCATCGCAACTCAGGAAGTAACTTACTGGTCAGCGATCTTCAGGTTCAGCTGGCCGCGGAGCGCGTTGCTGAGATGGGTGAAGAATTCTGTCTTGAAAACGCAGTTCACCAGAGGATCGGGCTCCTGTCCGCCCACCACCAGAGAGAACCAGTCATCCCGGCAATTGGACGTGCTGACGGACTTGATAGCACCAATTGGTACCGTCGTCTCTGACGAGATCTGGAGCTGGTTGTTGACAAATGTTTGCGCTACAATATATACATGTCGGTTTGTCTGCTTTGGTTAGTCCACGCTCAGAAATCTGGGAGGTGCAACGTACCAAAACGAGAATGCGAGGTGAAGGCTTGCTGGACCGTCCGAACTTGGACACCAAAACCTCTCCACGACACGAGAAAAGAATATTCTCCGATCCTGGATTCGTCAGCCGAGTTCATGCCGAGTGCAAGAGCACCACACATACCGCTAATGCCTGCACCGTTACGGATCATCTCCCCGGGTCCACCCTTGTTGCCGATCCCGACGTAATCGCCCAAGAACCGACGCGAGCCGAGCAGACTCATCCTCCGACGCTCTTTACGGCCCTGCAGCACCTGGTGACCCTGGTCACGCAGCTTGATGAACTCAAGCCCACCGGTCATCCGACGCCAGAAGCGCTGGATGCGAATCGCGCACTCGGTCCGGTAGCGCAGGTAATTGCGCCAAGCGCGCTGGATCCGGATCGCCATGTTGTGCCAGTAGCGGTCGCGCATGGCCTCCAGCGCGAACAATGTCTCCGGAGTCTTGACGAAGACCTTGGTGATACCCATCTGGTACTCTTCGGTGGGAATGCTGGTATCCTTCAAAATCTGACGAGCACCAGACTCGGCATCGCCTGTCCACGTGTAGTCACCAGCGTACGATGTCTTGGGCGACAAAAGGTAGAACCGCTCCACGAATTTGTCAAAGGTTTGACGGTAGGCAAAACCTGCACGACGAATCCGAACGTTCTCCTGTAATCCCAGATATTTGATCTGATGCAGAACATTGCCCACATTATACTCCCTGGGAGCCTTGTTATCGTTCGGCTTGATCGTACGGATATACGACGGCTGAGCCTTCATCAGAGTTGCCACGAGGTCGTTAGCAGAAGCCTTGATCTTGTCGCTTGCAGTCGGTGGGCGTCTCTTGTCGTCCTGGTTGACCTGGTTGGGGAACAATGTGTGGACGAACTGGTTGCCACTGGAACCCACAAGGTTCAACAGATCCTTGAGCAGTTGATCCTTGTTCTTGTCGGTCATTCCTTCCACAGCGTAGCTGACATCACCCGCATAGTGCTTAACAATAAATTGACCTTGGCGGCTCTCAAAGTTCGGGTTCTGACCCAAGAAGTTGAGTCTTCCAACAAAGGTGTTGTCCGCCGCGCTCGAATCGGCGTGTGCGGTAGCGCAAGCGTCGTTGAGCGCAGCAAAGACACCGGGGGGCCGCTTGTCTTCGATCAGCGAACACACGACCTTGTTGTCGAAGTACTTAATCGGAGTCCATTGAATCTGCTCGCGCGCATATTCATCCTGCTCCGCCTTCAAGGTCAACTGAATGAAGATCTGCTGCAGCTTTTCGTTGACGTAGTTGATGCACAGCTGTTCGAACGAATTCTTCTCGAAAATCTCGAACCCATAAATATCCAAGATGCCGATCGAGTTGGTGATCGCACCTCGGGCGGTCAGCGACGAGTTGACACGTCCCACGATCCAGTCAAACAAGTTGAAGTAGATGGCCTTGGCCAATGCGTCGCGGACAGCCACGGCTTGTACCGTGTTCAAGGGGACCTCGTAGACCGACCCTCTGCGGCCGCCACGGGCAGTCTCCATCAGACGGATGGTGAGCGCCTTGTTGACCTGGGCAGCATCAACCTCTAGCAGATATGCAACGAAATCGACAACCGACTGATCCGTGATGGCGGCATTTCCTGCATCATCTTCGGCGAATGTGACGTTTCCGATCCACAGAATGGCAGCCAACATCCGGAACACGTTGTCTTGTTCGGGTTCGCTCATACCGATGACACCCATTGCGTTCAAAGTATCCCGGAACTCCGCCGCATCATCGACCCCTGGCACATCGAAACACTTCGAGCGACTCGTGTATACGTAGGACTGGGGTTGTTGTACACCGAAATTGTCTACCCAATGTGTCAGCTGCGTGCCACCCGATGCCTCCCCACTGCAACATACCTCTGTATTTTTGCGGCGCAGCTTTGGTGAATTGGTAGAAGATGTGGAAGTTTCGCTCATTGGTGATCTGACCCACGACTCTCGATTTCTCCAGCAAGTAGTTCGTAATGTTGGCACCCACGGGCTCTCCCTGGGCGTTGAATTCCAACTCCAAGTACTTTCCGAAACGCGACGAGTTGTTGTTGCGCAGCGTCTTTGCATTACCAAAAGATTCCAGTAACGGGTTGGTGGCCAAAACCATGTCTTTCGTCTGCTGGATCGACGAGTCGGTACCCCCCGATACGTTGGCGATGTACTGCATCAGGCGCTTAGCCGCCTCCGTCTTTCCGGCACCCGACTCTCCCGAAATAATCACACACTGGTTATCCTTGTATGACTTCATGTTGTAATAGGCGGATTCGGCGACGGCGAACACATGGGGCGGGACTTCGAGTCGGTTCTTGCCCCGGTAGGAGTCGAGCACTTGATCGGTATAGATCCCCACTATGCGGCAAGGGTCAGGCACGCGACCGGCGGGGGCGGGGAGGGTAGGTTTCAGGGGCAACGGCACTTACAGTCGCGGAAAGGGTTGACGGACACCAACACATGTCCGATATAAGTCTATTTGAGTATTGAGACGCATGGTTAGTGAGACATACTCGCAGCGCTTGGCTGTGCGACTGGGCTGGAAGAGGGGGAGGGGAAGTGGTGGCCGGCTTACGTAGATTTCATCGTGTTCGAAGCGGAGCTTCAGGTTATCGTTGATCGCCTCATTGGAGATCTTACTGAGCAGGGTGAGATCGGAAACGCCAATTTCCTTCTTCTTTGTGCTCTCGAAGGTGGCCTTCTTGACCTGTGGCTTGCCCGCTTGTCGTCCGTCGCCCACATCCGCCGCCTTGGAGCGACCGAACCTCTTCTTCTCCCCGCCGGCCGGACGTCGCGAGTGTCCCTAATGGAGGATCGGGGTCAGCGGAGTTCGAGTGGATTGGTAATGTGAGGGTGTCCGTTAGTGATAGATGGCTGGAGGAATCCAACTCACCATATTTGTTGTGAGTTTTGTGAGTTCCGATCAGCCCGGAACTTGCGCCCAAGCGTCAAGATATCTGTCCTATCAGTGCGGAAGGTGGTATAGAGTGTATCGTGTTTGGGAGTGAATCAGGAATGAACGCAAGGAGGGAAATGGTTCATTCCAGAAGTTCAAGGAGAGATGATTTGTAAAGAGTAGATCTAGAAGATAGGAGAGAAGGGGAGGGGAAAAGAAAGAGGGTCTATACGGAGGGGGGGAGGAAGGAAGGAAGAATGACGAATGGTGCCTGTGTGGAGGAGGAGGAGGAGGAGGAGGAGGAGGAGATGACCGTCGAGGACTAGTAGCAGTAGTGATGGGCGGTTCCTCGCTGAGTCGCTGCCGATGGGGCCTGCGCCACACTAGGATTAGTTAACTTTTCTCTCGGGGCCTTTCTTTCTTACTCAGCCGAATACGCGCAATCAATCAATCTCCAACTATGGATTCATCCCCTCTCTCTCTCTCTCTCTCTCTCTGTCTGTCTGTCTTGGACAACAAACTGTCCCTCCGGGATGTGGATGCTGCCTAGAGGCAAATCGCACAGCGCAATCCGCTTGCCTCGGACCCTGACGCTAAACTCTTCCATCTTGTCTTCCTCCTAGGTCGTGGAATTGAGACTATTCATGGATACAGCTGCGATAGCCCAAATCACATCTACTGAGTAACTATATGTGGCTGGAACTATTTTTGTTTTCCTGCCCAAGTGCGGGATTGCTTCCCCCTCACTACGTCACGCCTGCAGTCCGTCTCACCTCGCCGTTCTAGCCAGTATCTGGGACTTGTCTCTACCCATTGGCAATGCCCGATAAGGAGTCAAAAAGGGTCAATTCCTTGTAAACTGCCAGTCCGATTCACGAAGTGTATTCTCCATCACCATTGGGACACCGTCCTTCGGGCCACCCTGACCACCGTCGGAGCAATCTCGCCGTGCCCCACTGCTCGGATATATCCCTCATCCTACCCCTGGATCAATAGTCTTGTCGCAGACATTGGGCCACCACAAGAGACTTGCACCATTCAGGGTTGTCTTCTGGAAAGAAGGGATGGACAGTACTTACACTCATAACAAGACCTAGTAGAAATGTGCCCAAAACACGAAATCCAGCCGACTGCGGGTTGCGTAGCCTTTTAGACAACAGCATTCCTCTGCTCCGTACCCTGGATGACATTCAATGCAAGTGGAGCCGTCGTCCACGGCCAACGTCATATACCCTGCACCGGTGCAGGGCTCGCACGTGGACCAGGCATGTCTTGGAGATTGCTGATGTATTCCTGGATCGAGGACAGGAGGCATGAAGCGTCTGCGATCGGGATGATGGGCATTATCGCGGAGAGGGATTCGAACATTCTACCGAAATATATATTCAGATTCATGGTGAGGTTCTGGTGCGGGGAGAATCAATCACATTATTTCCAGTGCCACCAATCCATTGAGACTGGATACACCGCTTGCGCTGACGAACGGTGAATCTGACAGCAGACAAGCTACGGCAATTCTTCGAGAGCAGCGATCTCTGTGCTGCGCGAGTTGATTCAAGCGATATAGAGTGTCCTGCCGATTGCACGGTTCAAGGGATGTAGGAGTTAGAAGAAGGATTGCGAGAGACCCTGAACTGTGTCGCAATGGGAACTGGAAATCTATGTCTCGTAGTGTGGAGTCTGATCTCGATCTCAATCAGTCGCTGATTCGTCATTGATGATGGTAGCAGACCTCTCATAACCGTCGAGGTGGACAAGATCGGCCCTACGACTTTCCATATGGGCTGCTCGCGGAGAGAGGAGCTGAAAATCCCTTGAACGCCAGTAGAATTTTCCATTGATCGAGAGTCGCTGTCAAACATAGATGACGGAGTAGTGTGATTGTATCAGAGAGGAGTTGATTAACTCTATGCGGGACATCATCCCGCTTCTATACATGGAGAACCGGCACCACTCCAACCTCCTCCCTCCCACGCGGTAATATACAAAGGGTATCCAGAAGCAACACCAAACACTGTACTCTCCCCGATATATCTCCCCAACTTCTATCATGATATATACAGAACCGGCATCAAGACCATTAGGCGCCCACTAAGCCTTCTTTGGCTCTGCTGCATTCCCATCACGGCTCACCGGAGTGACCAATGCCCCGGGTGCAGGCTGTTGCGCATCCCTGGTCGATGTCGTGCCGACACTCTTGCTCTCATTGATCACCGCTTCAGCTTGCTGTTCCGCGCTCTCCCCGAACGAGAACAACGACGCAACACGGGTGAGCAACCCTGGAGTCTCGACCTCCTCAGCCGTCTCTTCCGGCTCTTCCCACACCCAACGCGGCAGGATGCGCTTCGAAGACTTGGACAGCTCCCCATGCTTGGCCTTCAGCTGCAGCAGCTCCTTCTCCAGCGCAATCAGCGCCTCCCGCGTCGCCTTCTCCGTCTGCTCCAGCTCCGCCAGCCGGCTCTCCACGTCCTCCCGGCGCGTTGTCTCCTTCCGGCGCGACCGCCACGATTCGAACACGATCAAGCCGCCCGCCACCAGGAATAAGAATGTCTCGCTGATGAACGTCGCACCGGATTCGATGGCCTTGGACTCCGACAGCGGCCGGATGTGCGGCTTGGGCGCCGGTTTGGCCGCCTCCTGGACCTTGGCGAGCGCCGCCTCTTCGGCCTTGGTCTCGGCCTCGGTCTTGGCCGTCGGGGAGGTGGGCTTGAGCTTGCGAAGCTCCGCCTCGGCCGCCGCCCGTTTCTGCGATGCGGCCGTGTCGCGCAGGCTGCCTAGGCGGAGGCGCATGTCGATGCGGTGCAGCCCTTGCGCCATGGAGACGCAGATCCGGCGGAAGCGTTCATGTTCGCGAGCCTGTGCTTTGAGTTGGTTCTTCGCAGGTGGTCAGTTAGGTAGTCATTCAGTCGGGGATGAGTCGGCGAGGCGGAGTCAGATGGGGAGAGGAGAGGAGCTTACGGCGATCGGCTTCGAGAGTGTGCGGATGACCAGGGAGGAGAGTTTGAGAGTGAGAGACATGATGAAAATAAATTAGGAAAGAAGGATTAGAAATAGTCAAAGGGATTGGTATGAATAGAATCCATGCAGGGTGTTGTTAATGAGGTGTGGTTTGGAGATCTTCATGCATTGCGGCTGGCTATCGGCTTGGATGGGTCACATATTGGTGGAAATCGGTCTGGATTATCAGGTATCGACGGGCAAGCATGTGCCCGCACTTCAGTAAGTAAGCATTACTGGTGCATAATTGCCGCGACAATACCTGCTGATGTCAGCAATGTCAGCAATGCGGCCGTTGTTGCGGCAGTCGGATCAATGTTTATCGATTGCCGTTTCGGGTAATCCGTTTGGCAAGCCTTCCCTGAGCCCAGCCTGAGCTGAGACTGAGCCTAGCCGGCCGGGGGAACTTTCTCCTTGGTCTTCCTTGAATACTTACTTACTTATCCCTACCGGACACCTGCTGAACCGCCGCCCCCCCCTCCCTCCCTCCCTCCCTCCCTCCCCCCCCCATCCCCCTCAAACACGAAAACTCTTTGGGTTGTCCGGCGTTACATGCATGGCTTTGTGTTTTTGAGCGTCATTGTCATTGTTTCATAATTTTGTTGATCCCCGGTAGGTCTTGTTGTTGACCCGAAGTCTTTGCCGTCCTCGTGCTCTGCTTGTCGGTGGTTTTGCCGCTGCTGTCTTGAAAGAGTCCCTCGACCCGTTGATCAATGAACCGGCGTTGAAGCTCCCCGAGTGGCGACGCGCATATCATCTTATCGCTTCACGTTACTAACCCTCTACAAAGATACTCAGGCATCAATCGATTCACTATACCCCCCTATTGTCCCATTCGCCCCTCCTCGTCTACTCCGACCGCCCCATCTGATGTTCGCTACGCCCGACTTACTTGCCCGAAGCTGCTGGTCTGTCTCTGGTCGCAAGCATTGATACCCAACGATAAGACGCGACGTCTTGTGAGTGCAACATGTTGGACGCATTGTCACCGCGATCCACCAACCAAGTGATCAGACCCAAGGTGTCGATGGAGCGGAAGGTGCTGGATAAGAACGCTGCCGCCGCCGCCGCCGCTCAGAAATCCTCGTCGTCGAAGAACCATGCGCCACCGCCGCCGTCGTTAGTTGTTGAGCCTGAGGAGGATGGAGAGCAATACTCGACTGGTGCGTTCCTGGGCAAGGGAGGCTTCGCGATTTGTTATGAGGGAACCCTGCTGCGCAATGGCCGCGTCTTCGCTATGAAAGTAGTCCGGTCTGAGATGGCCCAGAAGAAGATGCAAGAGAAGGTATTACACCAAACGCGTGCTGCTTGACTGTCGAATGGCAACTGATATTGCCCCGCAGTTCCGAACAGAGCTTCAGATTCATTCGAAAATGCGCCACCCCCATATCGTCGAGTTCCATCGCGCCTTCGCCTTCGACAGCTGCATCTATGTCATCCTGGAATTATGCCCCAATGGATCGGTCATGGATATGGTCCGGAAGAGAAAATGCTTGAGTCTACCCGAGGTCCGACGGTTCATGATCCAGCTCTGCGGTGCAGTGAAATATCTGCACAAGCGGAATGTCGCACACCGAGACTTGAAGATGGGGAACCTCTTTCTGGACAAGAACATGGACATCAAGGTCGGCGACTTCGGCCTGGCAGCGATGATCGTATCAGAGAAGGACGAAAAGCGAAGGAGAACATTATGCGGTACACCAAACTATATTGCGCCGGAGGTTCTGGATCGGAGCAAGGGTGGACACACTCAGAAGGTGGATATCTGGTCATTGGGTGTTATTTGGTAAGCAACCTGAACTACGTTGAACAACCCCCAGGCTAAGTGTGCGCAGCTTTGCTATGCTTACAGGTTACCCACCGTTTCAATCTAAAACGCAAGAAGAGATTTACAAGAAAGTTCGAAACCTGACATATGTCTGGCCCAAGGGGGCCGAGTGCGCCAACCACATTCCCGAAGAGGCTAAGACCCTCGTGAGCTCGTGTCTCAATCTGTCAGAAGATGAACGCCCCGAACCGGATGACCTGGTTGAGCATCCGTTTTTCAGCATGTACGAAGGCTGTATACCGAAACGTCTAGATCCGAGAAGCTGTGTCAACAGGCCTGTCTGGCTGAGACCGGACGAGCCTCGTGGCGATCACATGATGATGGGTTATAGTTTGGAGTACGACGACAGGCTTTCTGGATATATAGAACACGTGGACGACCCAAGTCAGCGATATGCCATATGTAGAGCCGCGTTCTACACGCTATGCGGAGTGGGCCGAAAACCGGATGGCTCTGCGCGCAAGGCTGCGGGCAGAAACTGCGCGAAGTCTGCTTATGCTGAGTGTCTGATTGAGGAGGAAAGAGGTTTCCAGCCGGTCATTCCGTTGCCGGAAGACATTGTGTACAAATATCCCAACGTTCCAGACGGAGATTGGAGCGACCCGGTATCTGCTCTCTTGGCCCGAAAGGACGGTTCCTCATTCGACGACAGTGTGCTCTCCAGGAAAAGCAGTGGATCTGTACGTGCTAATGCAGCTTCACTTACCCGCACTCAAGCAGCACTGGCCGCTGCCCAGCAGCGACGGAAGGAATCTCAGAGCCACGCGGCGACGCTCCGGCAGCAGGCTGCTACTGGCAGAGGATCTGTCCGGAAAATACCCGCGATCTGCGAACCTCCAGCTGCAACAGCACGGGCTGTCTCTGACGGAAGAGGTGCTGAGTCTCACGTTGCAGCTGCAGCGTCGATTCCCACGGGTGGACTGGCTGAACGCCCTATCCGAGCGCGGCGCGGCGTGGCAGCCTCCTATTCTGGCTCGTTGCGCGACTTGGATCGAAATATTCCACCGCAAGCGTTGCCGAGCAATGGGCCCGGCATACTCACTATCGGCAAAACGCGGTCACAGTCCCGTAGACTGGAGGCTGCTAGCCAAGAAAGCACCCAGACGATGCCGGTTGTGAAAGAGCGCGCGGTGTCCGCAACAGAAGACAGCAAACCTGTGAAAGCACGCCAGCCATCACTCCGTTCAGCCCCAAAGGCGGAGCCCACTGAAGCACCAAAGCCAAGGTCAGAACCTGAGGCGTCCTCCAGTGAAGGCTCGACCGGGGAGCGAAAACTTGTGCGTTCTGAGACACAGTCTTCACAGTCGACCAGCAGCTCTAGCAGCAGGGCAACCACCTCATCGGGTAGCAAGCCACGATCGACGCTAGGGGTTCATCCTCTCTTCCACTCGAGTGACCCCTGCGAGGTACTTCCAAGGACATCGCTGGAAGACGTGAATGCCGACCTGAGACACATGCTAGCGAACATGATACCCCATTCCGCGGCTCGAAGAAGGGCAGGGCTGCGTAGAACGCCTCACTCGTATGTCATCAAATGGGTAGATTACACCAATCGGTACGGCATCGGCTATGTGCTAGACGATGGCAGCGTTGGGTGTCTATTCAAGGCTGAGCACAGCCAGCAAGCGAGTGGCGTGGTGGTACGGGATGGCGAAAGACATATTCGCCGCAAAGCCCGTAGCCAGGAGGATGGACACTACGTCTACCAGGAAGCTGATCAACTGATTCCACGACACGGGAAGCCGGTTGAATTCTACGAGAACTGTGATCTGCACTTCTCCGAATGCCGCGGCGGGATTCGGAAAGCGTCCATTTCGCCGTCACTATTCGAAGTGAAGAGCTCCTCCGGTGGCTCGTCAGGTTCTGGTATCAAAGTCCGCACGAATTCGGGCATTGACTGTGCGCGTGCGGATGCGGAGAAGATCAAACGTGTCAAGTTGGTTGATCAGTTTGGCAAGTACATGATCGGGTCTCTTGGTCGGCATGGCGACGAAACCCTTGTTGAAGATGAATTGGCCACCGACAACCCGGGCCAGTTCATCAAGTTTTATCAGCGACTGGGCAATGTGGGCGTCTGGGGATTTGGAGACGGCGCATTTCAGGTAAGCACTTGTTGCCCTAGTGAGCAAAGCCACGTATTGACAGAATTTTAGTTCAACTTCCCCGACCACACCAAACTCGTCATCTCTCCGGGGCGCACAAGAAGTTCGTCGCCGTGGGTTGACTTCTATCACCTTTCACCCTCGGCTGCGCGGTACCTGAGCGCCAAAGGAAGAATGCATCCCTCTGGGTTTGACACACGGGCCGTAGCGTCGGATGAAGTATCCACGTTCCTCAGCATCGCCTACGGCGGTAGTGCCAGTGCGGCGGACGACCGAATCCGCGATGTTCTTGACGCGAATCTATTCATGCAAAAGATCATCTTCATCAAAGAGGTCATGAAGGGTTGGATTAAGCAAGGGCGGTTAGGAGGGCGGCCGTCATCTGAGGGTCTCAGTGCGCTTGAAATCTTCTGGGAGGGCTCCCAGGAACGCGCCCACGCAGGCAGCAGCGGCAGCAAGTTTGTTTGGGTGACCGTCGGCGCGCCAGGCGGAGATGGAGAGTATCGGTCCATCTCCTTGAAGGATAAGAAGGGCGAGGGGGAGGTCGAAGAGGAGGTCGAAGCGCTACGGGAGCGTCTTCGGATGCTGGGAGTACCAACGTAGGCCCTGTCCGGGCCGTTTGCCATTGTTTACGATGTTACGAATGATTGCGCTCGCTTCTTTCTTTCCTTGTGTTATTGGTTCCAGGCTTGCATATCTACTGGCTGTTTGCCGGTCTGCGTCTGTGGTTGGTCTATTTTTCTGAGCGGTGCTGTTATTGCATGCATGGAGCTTCGGCTGCGTATAATACTAGCATATAACATTGATCATCGAGTGTGCCTGGTAATCTGTAGATGTGTAAGACTGCCTGTCAGAGTAATGTCAAGCGTGGTCGACCTGTATGAATTCCTGTGTATCTTCTTTCAGCACTATATGCCTGAAAGCTCATCGCACGCACGCCGTCTGAACCACACGTCGAGCTCTCTCAACTTCAGCAATATCAACATCTCCACGGAGTATAGAAAATCACTTCAGCAACCTCCGCTGCTCATCCTCCAAGATCTCCGGCAGTGTCGCCTCCAGACTCGGCTGCGCCGGCGTCCACCCCAGCACCTTCGCCGCCCTCCTCGCCCGCCCGCGCGAGTTCAACCCCCAGCTCAGCGACTCAAACCCGGCGAACTTCTTCCCATCCTCCAAGCTAATCTGCTCGGCCCTCGACTGCCCGATGAACCCCAGCTCGGCCGCATACTTGGCCATCGCCCGCGACAGCTCGCCCCAGACATGCTCGCCGTTCTCGGCGAGGTAGTAGGCGCGCGCGCCCCAGCGTTCGTTCTCTGCGTTGTTGTTGTTGTTGTTGTCGTCGTCGCGCCGACGACCCTCCCGTTCGGCCACGGCCGCCTCGACCAGCAAGACGTACAGATCGCTCAGATCGTGCACGTGCACGTTGTTCCAGATGGATTGGCCCGCGCCGATGATCGGGGCTTTCTGGAGCTCGAGCGTCACGCGCGCCAGCTCGTAGACTTGGCGCCCGCGGCGCGAGGAGGGGCCTCGTCCTCTTCCTTTGGGGGTGTCAGCACTTTCATCTCCACCAACATGGCAAAAGACACATCAAATAAAGCTGAACGCTGAGGCTACAGGGAAAAGAACCGGAGCCCGTGGGGCGCGGGCCGTCGGGGTTCGGGACATACCGTAAATCGTCGGCGGACACACCAGCGCCGTCTTCACGACGTCCCCCCGCTTCGCCCCCGTCTCCAGCACGATCTCGTCCACGTTGCGGTGGAACGCATGCGCCGGCAGGTGCAGCAGCTCGTCCACCCCGTCCCAGTCGTCGTACACCTTGTCGCTCCCCGCGCCGAACACCTCCCGGTCCGTGTCCGCGTACGTCAGGATCCCCGTCCCCCCCGTGTGCAGCCAGTACCCCGGGTTCTGGGGGGTGTGGCCCTTGGCCAGCCCGGTGGCGATGGCGTTCGCTGCGCCCGCGTGGTCGGAGGCGTCTGCGGTGTCTGGTACATTGTCTTTGTTAGCTTCCCTAAGAGGGAGGGGGTCGTCTTGGCTGTGGGTATAGCGGAGCAAGACGCAAGCCCGCCAGGGCTGGGGATACGGGATACGGGGTACGGGATACGGGATAGGGATAGGGATGTGATAGGGATAGGACAAGCGTACGGAGAACAATATCAGCGTCGGCGCTCTCCGTCTCCAGCAGCGCGGAGTTGTCGAGGTCGCCGATGACCACCCGCGCGGAGGGGTATTGCTCCTGCACGGCCTGGGCTTTCTCGCCGCTGCGCACGAGCACCGTGTACTGGTACTCCGGGTGTTTCTGGACCAGGGCGTAGAGGGCGTCGCCGCCGATGTAGCCGGTTGCGCCGGTGCTGGTGGAGTTTTGGTTAGCTGGATTGTAGCTGATGGGATGGGGTGGACTTACATGAAGATTTTGGGGATGTACGTCATTTTGGGTGCTTTGTTGTATTCAGTGATTGTGTTTGGGAGGCATGCCTGTCTCCATGAATGGTGCGAATGAGGCCTTGATATAGTATGTCAAAGAGCTGATAGGCCCATGACGTGATGGTCTACAGTGCTGATTAATAATGCATCTTGATGTTGGAGCCTGAGGCTTCCGGGCTGAGGTGTGTGGATGCCTGATGCGGCAATCTCGGCCGATGGCGGTTACCGCCGACAACGGCCTGGGTTTGGATTCCGCATCGCATCGCATCTGCACCTCGCTTCATCTGGTCTGCTTGTGCTTCGACTCTGATTTGGACAATGACTCGGGACCTTCAGAAATGTGGACAATCATGTCTGCGGACGGTGCTCATGCGATGGATCGCGTCTGCCCAACCAACACTTTAACGCACTTAAAGCTTTGGACTCACTAAGGCTTGTGGGCCACTGCTCGACCACCATCGCACGACCCTCAAGCTCCACTGCTCACGAGCGTCGAGAGGCAACGCAACCCTCAGCATCTAGCAAATCTTGGCAGCAGAGCAAGCATCGTCAGCCAATGGTGCTCCCGACGTGCAGTAATTCCTCCACTCGCAGCCCGACTCCTATTTGACAGCTGGGGCGACGTCCGAACCCCAGCTCCATCCGCTCGGGGGTGTGGGCCATTTTTTGTGTCCGATCTCCGCTCGCGGGATGAAGTTTTACCCTCTTGACCGGGGCAATGTTGAGGATTTGTGCGTTTCTGCAGGGCAATGGTACTTATCTCTAAAGATTCCCTGTGTCTGAGGATTGGAGGCAAACGTGAGGGATACAAGAAGGGTCAATCGGCTGGAGATCTCCTCGGCGCTTTGGCTTGCCCTTGATAACGGGCTGTAGGTTACTGCTTGACCAATCCCTCAAAGTCACCATGAGCAGCAAGCCACAGATCTCCGCGGTCGAGTTTTACGTACTGGGCCGCAGATAAGGCATGCTTCGATATTGAAGGCCTGTGACTCGCCGGGCCCGGCTCCGGTCGACACCTGCCCCTCAGTCTACATAAAGCGGGGTGCTGTCCCCATTCCCTTGTGCTCTGTTCGTCTTTTCGGTCAGTTAGAGCACGACAAAAATCGAACATGGCGACGGAACAGGTCCTGCCGGTGACTCGTGAGCGTAACATCGAGGCCCAGAGTGCCTTTGCCTCCACGCTGGTGGCCGATGTCGAGAAAGCGCCGCACCCCAAGGAGTCTCCTTCGGATCGACCGCACACCAATGTCTACGGATCGACGATCGACACCCCGACTTCCCAGGCGGGAACGGACGCGGTCTATGCGGCCAAGGCGGCGCTCTTGAACCAGGCCTTGCTGGACATGGGCATGGGTCTGTACCAGTGGTTACTTTTTGTGATCACCAGTGTCGGATGGTTTCTGGATAGTGTAAGTTTGACATTGCACCATGGGTGAAGATCGTGAAGGGTACTGACGTTCTAGTTCTGGCTGATGTCGTTCTTCATCATCGCCCCGTCCGCTGCCAACGAGGCGCAATTCTTTTACTCGTACAACAAGGAGGCTTACCTGTTCATCAGCTTGTTTGTGGGGATCACCACCGGTGCGACGGCCTGGCCTTGGATGTCCGACTTCCTCGGCCGCAAGTGGATCTTCACCAGCACTGTCGTCCTCATGGGCATGGGAGGACTTGTGGGAGCTGGAATGCCCGCCTTCACGGGTCTGTGTGTGGTGGGGTTCGTGGTTGGCTTTGCGGTAGCTGGAAACCAAGTCGTGGATGCGATGATCCTGCTGGAGTCGGTTCCTGCCTCGCACCAGTTCTTGGTCACCATCCAAGGTGCCTTTTGGGGGTTGGGACAGCTTGTGGCGTCAGCGGTTGGCTGGTGAGTGTGCTTCTTTCTGGTATGAAGACTAGTTTAACCGAGCATAGGGCGTTCATCGCGGAGTACACATGCGGCACTGGCCCCGACGAAGTCAGCACGGCGACAGCACTCTCCCACCAGTCCCGCGCCACCCAATCCGGTACCAGCAGCAGCAGCAGCAGCAGCAGCTCCTGCCACTATGTCAGCAACAAGGGCTGGCGCTACGTGTGGTGGACCTTCGGCTGCATGACGCTGTTCCTGTACCTCTGCCGCTTCGCCTTCCCGCTCCGCGAGACGCCGAAGTACCTGCTCTCGAAACGCCGGGACGCGGAAGCGACCCAGCTGGTCAAGGATATTGCCACCTACAACAAGCGGCGCACGTGGCTCGACGAGTCGTCGTTCGCGCGCATCGACTCGACCGTGGACGCCCGCACGCCCGGGTCGCGCCGGCAATCGCGCCTCAAAGCCCTGGTGTCGTCCGCCGGCGCTCTCGGCTTCGCTGCGCTGTGCCTCCTCTGGTCCGTCACCGGCCTGACCTTCATCCTCCACAAGACCTACATCAGCACGTACCTCGCCACCAAGGGCGTGGCCTCCGTCACCGCCACCACCGTGACCACGGAGTATCTCTACAGCCGGTACCTGTACGTGGCCATCTGCGCCATCCCCGGCCCGATCCTCGCCGGCTTCCTGATCGAGGCCACGGGTCTCGGACGCAAGCGCACGGGGGCCAGCATTGCGGTCCTGACGGGTCTGTTCATGCTCCTGGCGACGGTGTCTCGCTCCCGCGACGCGCTCTTGGCGTTCGAGTGCATCCTCTCGTTCCTGGGGGCCGCCAACCTGGCCGTGCTCACCACGTACACGGTGGAGCTGTTCGCCGCGCCCTTCCGTGGTTTCGGTCTGGGCGTGATGGGTTTCCTGGGTGGGCTGTTCGGGCTGATTGCGTCGGTCGTGACGACGTTCGAGAGCGGTGCTGCCGGCGGCGCGGCGGTGTGGTTCTCCGGTGCGGTCTGGGTGGTGATGGGTGCGGCGTGGATGGGGGTGCCTGAGACCAAGGGTCGTGCTGCTGCTTAGGTGGGGAGGGAGTTTAGGGAAGAAGAGTAAAAATGATGGGCGGTAGCTCATGACGATGGACGATGGTATATGAAGTATGAAGTATGAAGTATGAAATGAAGTGCGAAGTCAATTATATTTGCTGTATAGGTTCTCCTTCCGTCATCCAGCATTACAACATATCCCACACTACGCACCCCTCCAGCCATGATACACCCACTACCCCCACCCCCCTCATCCCAAACGCAAACAGAAAGGGTTTGTTTATCCCCGCCAAACCATAAACCAATTCCGCTCCCCGCCCTCCTCCACAACCACCTCCCCCTCCGACGCCCGCACGAACCCATGCCTCACGTACAGCGCCCGCCCCTCCCGCGACGCACACAGGTAGATCTGCCGCCCCTCGGCGCGGGCGCGCGCGATGCCCCACGCCAGCAGCCGGGACCCCAGTCCCTGGCCGCGGTAGGCGGGGTGCGTGCCCAGGATGCTTAGGTCTGTTCCTCCCCGCGGGGTTAGTATGCGTTTGCCACCACGGATAGAATACGGTTGGGGATAGGTGTACCCCCGGGTTCGGGGGCATTGGCCTCTGTATTTCCCCGGGGAAGGAAAGTGATGGCATGGGGCAGACGTACAGTAATACCCGCCGTCGACGCCGCGCATGTCCTGCTCGCGGTGGCGGGTGGTTTGCGCGCGGAGGCGGTGCAGGAGGTCTGCGGCGGCGGGGGAGAGGTTCGGTGGGAGGGTGGGGTTCGAGTTGGAGGTGGAGGTGGAGTCTTGTGCTTGGGTCTGGGTCTGGGGTTCCGGGGTGGGTGGAGGCTGGCTTTGGCTTTGGGCGTGGGCGTGGGCGTGAGCTTGAGCTGGGGCGGAAGACGCAGGCGCAGGGGTGATGGAGGAAGAAGAGGGGAGCTCCCACTCCGCGAACGCGACGATTCTCCCGTTGCGGCTGCGGCTGCGGCTGCGGCTGCGGCTGCGGCTGCGTCTTCGACCCCCTTTCCCCCCGCTTGCGTCTGCGTCATCCCCGGATCCGGATCCCGGTTCGGCATCGGCTTCATCATCGCTGCCACGCCCGCTTGCGGTCGCGGAGCGATCACTCTCACTCTCACTCTCACTCCCACTCCCCTCATCGGTGCTACTCCCCGCACCTGCGGGAAGCGGGTCGGCGTCCACGGCCACAACCTTCAGCACCACGCTCCGTCCGCTTGCGATCTTGCGGCGCAGGTTGGCGGTCCACCACGCGTGCATCTCCGGGGTCGGGGGGAAGACGCGCCGGTGGGCGGCGTTGGTGAAACAGGTGAAGTACAGGGCGGCGAGGGCGGGGGCGTCGGATTCTGTGGCTGTTGCTGTGACTGTGGTTGTTGAGGGGGGGGTTGTGCTGAGCATGTTTGTGGTGAGTTGGTGGGTAGGGGTGTGTATAGGGGGTTGAGGGTGTCTGGTGTGGTTGGAGAAACTTGCTTATGTCGGATGGATTGAGAAGGGGCTGTTGTGATGGGTTGAGGGTCGGTGGGTAGTCACTGCGGATTTATACCTCAGTGTCTTCTTTGTCTGTTGATGTAGGTAGGCGAGGCTAGGCACCAGTCTTTCTTTCATGTTGAGGATGGTGTGTTGATAAGGGCTCCTGCTAAGACAGCCTATACTCCGGTCTGTGCTGGGCTCACAATCCTCGGAGTGGATGCTCCTATCAGAGGCCAGAGCCAGCTCCGACAGCAAGGGACCAGTTCCGCGATCGGGGTCCCGTTCACACTTCAATCTATTCGATCGAATGAACGATGATTAGGATTAGATGATGCATACTCAAATTAGGATCAGTCATTACTATCAGTCATACTATGCATCATATTGCAGCCAGCAGCCAGCAGTCACCGCCACAATCACGTCACGGCTTTCCCTCCGTCGGCGCTGGACTCCGAACCCTCTCCACTACATACGGTTCACTGGGATGTGGCGAGCGTGGCTGCGGTGGAGGATATATCGGACCCTGTTGCTGCATCTGATGCTGCTGCATCTGATGCTGCACCTGCTGCACCTGCTGCTGCTGCGGTCTATGCTGCGGATAGAACCTCCGCCGGTTCGGCCCCCCCTCGCGCGGCGCCGCCCGATTCTCCGTGCTCTTCGTCTGGTCGATCTCGCGCTTCACCCCCTCGTACATGTACTCGATGATCTGGATCTCCTCCTGGATGTCCAGCTCGCAGCCACTCAGACACAGCTCGCGCTCACGCTGCTCGATGTACTCGCGGATGTTGCGCCACTCGTTCTGGTAGTGTTTCAGCCGGTCGGGCAACCCCGAGCCCTTGAGGTAGGTGAGCACCCCCGCCATGATCGTGTTGATCGCCCCGAACGCCGTCACCGCCGAGTGCGGCCCGCTGGCAGCGCCCAGCGCCGTCAGGGCCGCCGCCACCACGATCTGGATCCCCAGGCACACATTGATCAGGACACTGAAAAACCGGTAGCGCCGTCCCGCCGAGTGCTCCGCCTTGACGACGCGCGTGTAGATGCCGATGTTGGGCGCCGTGCGGCGGTAGTGGTGCAGCGTCGTTAGCGCGGGAATACTGTCGATCCCCGTCAACGCGCGGAAGACGAGTAGTTTGTCCTGCGGCGGGATGAGGGATCCGATGTCGGTGGTGGAGATGGTCAGTTGGCGGGGTGGTTGTTGTTGTTGCTGCTGCTGCTGCTGCTGCTGCTGCTGTTGGTGATAGGGGTTGTGGTGCTGCTGTTGCTGTTGGTGGTAGGGTTGGTAGGGGTGTTGCTGTTGTGGATCCTGTTGCTGTTGGTGGTAGTGCTGTTGCGGCTGCTGCTGCGGCGGCGACGGCGGCGGGGGGACAGGAGGTGGCATGGCGGCGGCACCCATTGCCTCCAAATCTCCGCCCGGCAGCATCCCCGGCGCCGTCGGGGGATAAACCCCCGGTGAGGTCATGGGGGGGAAATGATGCTGCTCATGTTGCTCACGTTGTGCGCGAGGCAAAAGATTCATGAAACGGCCAACAAAACCGGAGCGTGGATGTTGCGCCATGGTGGCGGGTGGAAAAGGGCGGGATGAACCTCCCGAAAAACACGAAAAACTCAAAGCCCTGGGTCCAGAGGGGGAGACCGGCCCGTTTTAAGGAGCCTTTGGGGAAGGGTGGATATCCCCCCTTGGGAGGTTTAATTATTACACATCCAGTCCGGCGCACCTGATGGACGCCGCCACCCCTTTCTGCAAATGGCGCTACTCCCGGGGTGTTCGTGCGCATGGCAGTGCAAGATAGAGAAGCCGGCTGGCCCTTGATTGGTGCTGCAGCGGCGAGGTAATTTAAGCGGACGGCTGGACCCTTGACCCACATGGATCGACAAGCAGCAGTTCGGCACGAAATGAGGGGATTGCGTGCAGTGATCGAGTCGAGCGCGCTCAGTTCGGTGGATTTGACCCTATGTGAGCTACCTGTGATGCAAGGAGAGTTCTGAGTCAACTGCGTTGGTAGCGCTGCAGGATGTGATAGTGGCGAGCTGAACGTGTTCTTGACGCGAAGTTACGAAGTCTGCAGCGCAGTAGCGAGCGAAGCTGATTAGCCCGCCGACCACACGAGCATCACAATGAGTTTGTGGGGATTCAGGGTGAATTGGCAGATGACTCGCGACACGGACCTAGACTCGACAGTCTGGAGCAGGCTTCGCGCTAGCAGGGATTTTTCGGCCATGGCCGCCGTATCGATCCCTCCAAAAGCGACGGTCACTGTCCGAGTCTCCGAGACAACGATCAGCCACGGGGCGGGCTGGAGCTCACGGCCCCATTCTGCAAGCACTAAGCTGGAGGAACCACGGATAGGCGCCTGTCAGATTGGCGGATGGGAAGTTCAAGCGATTCGAGGGAGTGAGCTGTGCTGTCTGTGTCGATCACATTTTCACGAACTGGTCATGAACCAATCAGGCTTTAAGCGACGTACTTCTGTCGTGTGTGTTGTGGTGGTGGCATTGTTGACCGGAAGTTGGCGGGACTGGCACGTATCGACACTGGAAGGATAGATTAATGATGACCCGCATCGATCGGCAAATGGAACTTGTGACTGACCGAAAGTTAACTGTCATTGCAATCATTGCAACACCAGCATCTTCATGATGCCAACAGAGTAGATCAAGAGTGAAATACGGAGGAGACATGGTAAGGGAGAGCGACCGAGCAGCGAAAGAGAAGGAAGAGAAGGAAGAGATAAGAGAAAGCCGTCCCCCGCGCTGAGTAATCAATCCCCTCCTCGGCCTGTCAGGCATCCCGAAAAGGAAAGCGTCGCAATTGCCGACGATAAGAGAAAAAGCGCCAGAAAGCGAGTCAATGGCGCAATCAAACCCCCTCACATCGACTCCTCCGGCATTGACGCTCGACACCTTCTGGATTGCTTCATGTCTGCAACCGCACACTCACAGCTCACCATGGGAGACGCACCGCTCACCCAGGACCGGATCCTGATCACCAACGCCAGCGACTTCGCGCCCGCTCTCCTCGAAGAGATCCAGGCCAAGTTCGCCCACGCGGATATCACGTATGTGAAGCTGGAGAACTTCACCCCGATTCCGAGCGGTATGCTTGCTTCTCTCTTTGAGAGACCTCTTCGAGAGACCTCTCCGAGAGACCTTTTCTGCCATTGAGAGTCCTACTGTATAAGAACACTGACCCCCGCAGAATACGCCCGAAGAGCCACCCACATCGTGACGTTCAGCAACCTCCCCCACGTCGAGGATGTGCCCAAGTCCGTGACCCCAATCCCTTCCCTCCCTTCCACTGCCTTCGATCATACCCAAGGAGAAAAAGAAAAGGCTGCCAACTGACGTCGCGAACAGCGTCAAGCTCATCCACTTCTTCTCCGCCGGCCTCGACCACATCATGACGCACCCGATCGTGCAAACCACCAAAATCCCGCTGACCTCCAGCTCGGGGATCCACGGGCCCCCGATCGCCGAGTGGGTGATCATGAACTGGCTCGTGGCGTCGCGGCGGTTCGTGCACATCCACAAGAGCCAGGAGCGCCACCACTGGGGCAAGTACGGCGAGTGGATGAGCGGGGTCCACGACCAGGTGGGCCGGAAGGTCGGGATTCTGGGGTATGGGAGTATCGGGCGGCAGAGTAGGTTTCCCTTGCCCCCTTGCCCCGCCGAAAGATTCTACTGTAGCTGGGGAGGGTGATTGCTAATGTGAGGGGGAAAAAAGTCGGCCGCGTCGCCGCCGCCCTGGGCATGCAGGTCCACGCGTACACGGCCTCGCCGCGGCCGACGCCCGCCTCCCGCGTCGATAGGGGCTACATCGTGCCCGGCACGGGCGACCGCGACGGCACGATCCCCGTCTCCTGGCACCACGGCACGGATCGCGCCTCGATCCACGCCTTCCTCGCCCTGGGGCTGGACCACCTCGTCGTCGCGCTGCCGCTGACCCCGCAGACCACGCATCTGCTGGGCGCGGAGGAGTTCCGGCTGCTGGCGGCGCATGCGGGTAGCACACCCTTCGTGACGAATATCGCCCGCGGCAAGATCGTCGACCAGACGGCGCTGGTGGCCGCGCTGCACGAGGGCGTCCTCGGCGGCGCCGCGCTCGACGTCACCGACCCCGAACCCCTGCCCGCGGACGATCCGCTGTGGGATGCGCCCAACGTGCTGATCAGTCCGCATATCAGCGGGGCCGGGCTGGAGTATATCCCGCGGTCGTTGGATATCCTGAAGGAGAATCTGGGGCGGTTGGCGCGCGGGGAGGAGATTTTAAACGAGTATAAACGCGGGAAGGGGTATTAAACATGCGGGAAGGGGTATTAAACCTTGCATTCCCCCCAGAACTCAAACTGCCGACAGAGAAGTTTATATAATAGATTCTTCCGTGTAAGTATTGGATTCAATTAAGATATATAAAAATAGATTACATGATCGTTACCGTTGTACAGAGTACCGTACAGTGTCCAGAGTATATAACACGAAACAAAACACCGACGAAGAAAGCAAATCATTTAGTGAGCAAGCCGCGCAGGCCCTCCTCGACCACCACGCCGACGACGCCGAAGCCGACGACCGCCCACGTCCAGGGGTTGACGATCTCCTTGAAGCCGGGCCAGAAGCTGTTCTTTTTGGACTTCCACTCCTGGAGCTGGTCGTACTTGTGCAGGTCGGCGGTCTTGTAGCGGTCCTCCTGGCTGGCCTCGGTCATCTTGTCGCCGCCGACGAAGCGCAGGAAGACGTAGTTGGTTAGGGGGCCCAGGATGACGAGCGGGTTGAAGTTGGTCGCGCAGTTGATGAACGCGAAGCCCAGGTGCACGAGCGTGTCGCCGAGGTAGCTGCCGGAAACATGTTAGCGGGGTGCTCTCCGCCTCCCCTGGCGGGTGAAAAGAAAAAAGATTGGGATTGGGGGGGCTAGGCACGGGAGGGGAATCATACTTGGGATGTCGGACGATGCTCCACACGCCGGAGCGGCACAGATCCTGCCGCTCGGCGCGGTGCGCCTCCATCTGGCCGTCGGCCAGCACCTCGAGCGCGAACCCGGCGCCGAACAGCCCGACGCCGAAGGCGCGCAGCGCGGCCTGCACGTCCGCGTCCAGGGCGACGCTGGGGCTGGCCAGCCGGAAGGGCAGGGTGAAGGGCAAGCTGATGAGGGTCAGAAACGCGGCCTCCGGCAGGTACTGCTTCCAGAGCATCTCCTTCCAGAAGCCGACGGGGTTCTGCGTCTTGCGCTGCACGTAGCGGGCGTCGTCGGCGCCGCGGCGGAGCGTGCGCGCGGCGATGCGCGCGAACAGCCGCGTGCCCCAGGCGGTCACGAGCGTGAGCAGCGTCTTGTCGGTCCAGGAGAGGGCGCGCCACGCGGTCTGCGGGGCGACATTGTTGTAGAACACCTGGTGGCCGACGGCGCTCCACCACGCGTTGATCACCTGGCTCGCCGGCCAGTTCCAGTCCTTCAGCTCCGCTTTGTCGGTCGCGCGCGACGCGGCCCACGCCGCCAGGTCCAGGGTCGTGTGCAGCGCGAACGAGGGCAGGAGGGTCGAGCGCAGGATGCCCAGCTCGCCTGTGGCGAGGCCGGGGCTGCGGAGACGGTCCGCCTGCGCGAGCGGCGAACCTGACCCCGTCAGATTCATGGTTGCGGTTGCGGTTGCGGTGGTTGGGATTAGAGATTTGGTCTGAGTGAAGAGAAAAAAAATGATGTGAGAGGCCGGGGAGCGAGTTGGTTATAAATGAAGTCGGGGGTAACGTTGGGCTGTTGATGTCAGTATTATGTAACGTCGTGATGACGTCGTATTGTCACTTTCCTGCTCCTCCCGAAGCCAGGGTTGGGGCTCGGCTCTAGCAACTTGGAAGCTTGGTTCATGCAGTAATTAAATGAAATAATTTCTATTGTAAATTATTGCGCGATATAAGCAGCCAGCTGCAAGGAAATGCGAAACATGAGCTAATTATGCATGTGTGACAATGCTGGTATAGGTGATGCTGTATAAGTATGCTTGGCGGGCATTAGATCAGTGGCACGGAGATGAGAAATTGAAATGCAGCGGAAGGACGTTCGGTTGTGCCTCTTTATATCTGGCTTGTATCAATTCATTTAGACGCTGGGTCCATAGATCAATTGGTGAGTCTATCGCGAGAATATTCGACCTGTCAGAGCCAGTCACGGGATCCGTGAATACGGGTTCTGGGCTCATTCCTTTAGCCAGTTTCGACAGCTGCGAGACATCGGTCGATACTGTCACTCCTTTGTTATATAGTGCGTGCTCCTCTGGAATGCTCTCAAATGGCAGCTTGTTGGTGCTGATTCGCTTGGGTTTCGACGTCCCGTCCGAGGTCGCGTTCTGCGCGCGGTGGCGTATGAGATATGACCTTGGATCATGTGGCGACAGCACGGGTCTGTTCGTCTGCTCCAGCTCGACCGTATCCTGAGGATGGCTGATTGCTGGATCGGAGGTGAGAGCAGCTCGCGCATTGAGGTATCGGTTCAGGTGCGGTGAGCGGGGCGTAGACGCGGCGTGACTACTCTGGAGCTGTTTCCGTCGCTCCTGTATAGCATCGCGCTTCCGGCGTTCGAAGTCTAGTGCTTTCTCAAGTTCGTTCTGACTGTCTCTGGACAGTTGATGAAGCCTCGAGGACCATCGTTCAAGGACCGGAAGTCCGCGGTGATTGCCCTGGATTTCCGCGTCTTCGGTTGCTGATGGGGAGCGGTCCAGGTCCTGCGACATCGCTGTCACCGCAGTGAGGCTGTCAGGTACATCGTCGGCTGGGGTTTGTGGTTCCTGGAAGATTGCATTAGATGCTTCGAATCGCTGGGCTGCTAATCTCGCCAAAGAAGGCTCCTCTGATTCCTCGCGCGGCTGCCCTGAGGGCTCCAATCGCGACATTGCCACTTGCGTAGTCTTTGTAAACCAGGTGTCAAGCGATCCATTTCCGTAACGCTCTCTGTCGCGCTCCCGCAGTGCACGTTTTACACCTTCGTGAGTGTTGTGCTCTGGGGGACTGTGCGAAGGCTGCAGTCTAATGGGGGAGATCTGCGCTCGTGACGGAGAGATAGCCAGCGTGCTCGTGCTCGATGCGGACGGGCTCGGAAGAAGCGACGTGGGTGAATGAGCGGGTCGCGACTCTAACGAGTTCCTACGACTCTCTGCAAAGTTGTCGCCGACGACTTTGTAGGTTGATTGAGTTTGTGGCAAGATCCTGGCAGAGCCGCTGGATACATTCATCTTTGTGAAAGACCACGGGTTCAGCGCTTCCAGACGCTTCCGCCTTAGGTTGTTGACATCGGACGTATGGGATGCATCGGTAGACGGTGGCGTGGCCTTCAGCATCGAATGTGCTGTCACGAACCCCGGCGAGTGACTGCTTGTTGTACTCTGCGTAGCCTCGATCGGGTCCTTGCGAGCCAAAAGCAAGTCAAACCCGTTCGACTCTCTGACTGGCACCTTTCCTTTTTGTAAAGAGCGTGGCTGCTCAGCGGGTTCGGGTTGTGCTCCGTAAATGCCGCGAAGCAAGGCTTCCACCGCGGAAAGCAGCTCTCGCGGTTCTTCGAGCAAGACATCATCCTTCGCAGGCTCAATGTTGACATCATACGTTGCTTCCTGGCAGCGGATATGCAGACACAGAAAAGGGTCGGTGATGTTCAATTGGCCCTGTTGATGACTCGCTGCGTGTTTTATATAGGACTTGAATAATTTTGCAATGTCTTGACCGAGTCCCCTCGCAGCCGACAGAGGTCTACCGTCGATGCTGATGTATTGGCCCGAGTTGCTGGTTCGCGCAGTATCTGCCAAAGTTAGTCGAATTCGAAAAAAGGTCTACGGAGCTCATACCAAGCTCTGGGTCTGGAAGGAGCGCGGTCAATTGATAGTGCAGTCCACTCTCTTTCTCTGCGCCACCGGGAGAGCCATCTCCCCATTCCGTCACCAGACAGTTCGAGGCAACGTCCTTACCCACCACCTTGAAGGCGGCGTCCGAGAGAGTCGCATCCTTGCCTGGCGCGTACATCCAGTTGTTAGTCTCGTTCTTCGCCCTCAGGACCTTGAGGGACAGTCGCTTCGCAGGCTGCGCCAAGGCATAGGCCTGGACCAGCTTCTTGATGCGGCCCAGGGTCTTGGCGGCGTTCTTCGAGGCCGTCTGCCGGCGCACGGGGATGTGCTTGAAGAGATCCGCGATGCGAACGGTCGTTCCCACCGGGTGCGCCGCGCGCTGCGTGCTGCGGGCGGATATTCAGTATTCTTGTGCCCTCAATCCGAAGTTCGACGTACTTACCTGATCAGTTCCCCGTCTCGACTATACCTGAGCACGTAGCCGACCGACTCGCTCTCAACCCTGGTGGTCACGACCACGCTGCTGGAGACTTCGGCAGCACTGGCGAGCGCTTCGCCGCGGAAGCCCAGCCATGTTCCTCCGACATGTCGGAGATCGTCCACGGTCTGGATTTTGCTGGTGAAGGAGCGTCTGCAGACGAATGGGTGGTCTTCGCAGGGGATGCCGGTCCCGTTGTCCTTGACTTGCACTACGTCAACGGTGTTCTGCGAGATCTCGATGGTCACCGAAGTAGCCGATGCGTCGAGGGCGTTGTCCAACAGCTCCTTGACAATTGAGCAGGGGTCGGAGATGACGGACGCCGAGCCGATTGCCCGTGCGGTTGTTGGTGGGAGCGCCGCGATTGGCATCTCTCTTGTACTCGAACAGGTTAAGAGGTCATTCTGGTGAAGTGTTCAGAGTATATCTGGTAAATTGAACAGATGCGAGGTATATAGAAGATAAGATGGTCTTGATGCAGTTGGTGTGATGGTATATTGTTCAAGTTGTCCGAAGGCGGACGAACAGAAGATGCTCTGTATCTCCACGCACACTAATCCCCATCGGGTCAGATCCGCTTAGTCAGTCCCCAATGCTTCGCTACGAAGTCCATGGGTTGTGTGATCGACAGCATCCCTCTTCACAGTGCTTTTTCTCCATGGCTGGGCTCGGTGCGATAGTATTGAGTGGGGGCTTCTCGAAGTCAGTGTATTAAGCATCTAGCAAGAATTGGATTTGTGGCCCGAAATCAGAGCTCCAAAGCTACGGGTTCGCAAGTCCGTTACAACCATCGGCTGTTTCTCGGCAAAAGGCAGATAGTCAGTCTACAACACTGGGAGAGTAAAAGAGATCATTCGCCCGAAGCCTTTCACTCTTCAGTATCTTGTCGAGTACAGATCAATCCATATGAGCTGGAGATTCTTGAACAATATCACACAACCTAAAAAAGCAATGGTACATTGTGTAATTCGAGCATTCGTATTCTTGCCCAAACCCGACGTCTTGCGCCGAGAAAACCAACAGAGAAAACCAACGCATAACAACCACTTTTACAGCGAGTATAAAACAAAAAATGTAAACATAGCGCAGACGCTTGTGATCATCGCAAGCGACCCGCCAACGAAGACAACGTCCAGCATCATCAGTCACAAATTGTCCAACTGCACCGTAATAACAATCGACACAACAAAAGTCGTCAGGATGATCTAAAGTTCACAATCATCATATCAGTACCATAATCTACCAGAAGTGGAGATGGACTCACCAAGCCAATGAGTATCCCAATCAGATTCAGCTCCCACCCCCCGGCGTACACCGTGCCCAAGGCGACCATATTCTGCTGCTTCCAGAAGCGATACGCGCCCAGGGCAGCGATGACGATGGCCGCCCCGTAGCAGGTCACGGAGAGCGGCACGCCGACCTCGTAGAACCCCAGCGCCAGATCCGGGGAGGCCATGTGCTGGAGGCGGAACAGTTGCGCGATCAGCACGCCCTGCATGGCGACCATAACCGAGGTGCGGATATACGCCAAGAACGTTCGTTCCAATGCTGGTCCAGGATTCCAGGTTAGTCTTGTGTGCATAGTAATGTTATGTTTTACTTGAATAATCGATCGAGGGGGGTGGGTGAGAGCTATTCGCTGGAACGTGGGTTGGTGGTGGTGGTGGTGGTGGTGGTGCAATCGCCATGTGGGATTCCGTCATTTTAGCGCGGCGATCATTGAAATACGAAGTATTCCATATAAATCCAATAATCCCACACAGCTCGCAAAAAAGGAATGAGGAAGAATGCTACCTCTGCTACTCACCAAAATGATCCCGATTACTCCGTTGTGGCACCGTCAGCACCACATGTCGCGTCCAGAAGCGTTCGAGACGCCCCCAGGCCCCCTTGCGTGACTCCCGACTGCGCGGAGTGGCCTGGGAGACCGTTCGGAGCGTCCTCACGCGGTATTCCCCGGAGGAGATCGAGTCGGTGGAAAAGCCGGCCTCGTCCATGTCTTGGGTCGAAACGTTGCGCAATTCGAATGCATCGCGGTCGCTGTCGTCGTCGCTATGGCTCTCGCGATGGGGTTCGGCAGTGTTGACCGCCGTTTCAGTTGAGGGGGTTTCATTTTCCTCCCGACCTGCCACGGTGTGGGAGTGGTTATCTTCGACGTGGTGCTCGCGGACTTCGGCCATTGGGAATGAAGTCTAAAGGGATCTGTACGACATGCCCTGGAATTCAGCAAGGGTTGTGTGGGTGAGAAGGGTTCTGCATTATCTGTGATGATTGATGGATGGATGATGTGTCACCCTGCCCGGCCTCCCCTCCGATTCCCCGCGTTTTGGCAAAAGCCGGATTTCTTATCTGGGATTTTCCACTGTTATCGTCCATCCTCATCCATGGGACAGTCCGTACGGCTAAAACTACTTAGATGGTGAATCTGGGTTCAATTCTGGTTCCCTGCACCTGCGCACCCAATTACTACTCTACATTCAATCAACTCAATCAACTCAATCAACTCAATCAACTCAACAGAAGCACTATCACAAATGAACCTTAGCCCACGCCTCCTGCTTCTCCTCAAACACCGCCATACTCGGCGGAGCAATCCCCTCAAACAGCGGCGCCTTCAAGAACGCCTTCCCGGGCTTTCCAGGCGTGAGCGTATACAACGGACTATCCTAGATTAGCATGGCTCTCTCGTTCCTGTCGATTGTCGCAAGGGTCGACCTACCTCCCACAGTTTGAGCAGAAATGACGCTGCAATCCCAGTATCAGCATCAGCATCAGCCATATCAGCCTCTCTCCCGCACACCCAAAAGAACACGTCCACGAAAACATACCGAGATCTTGTTCCCAGACCGAGTGTCCGGATCCTGATAAACCTTCTTGACCCCATTGGGATCCTCCACGGCCATGTCATTTTCATCCACGAGATAATTGACCGAGAAGACTTGCAGCAGTTAAGGCAGCACCGGGTTAGCACCGAACAGGCAGGCCAGACGACGGAAATGCCAAGGCAGCTAAGCTTTAGGATAGAAACTCACGTCCTCCCCCGGCTTTTTTACAGTTCGTGCTATGCGGCGCGGATCGTTAGCGAGACGTACATCCCCCTCTGGTCAGACAGCTACCTACCAGTGACATATCACCGAGTTGGCCGGCTGTTGGGGCAAGGCGATGCGCACACTCGCACAGTTGCACTGACCAAGATAAGGCATTTCGACAGCGGGGGCAATTCGAGGCCGTGAACGTTGCTGGAGAAAGTGGAGTGAGCCGAGAGACAAGACTTTATAGGTGCCTCCCCCACCTGCGGCGAGTTATCTGTTGTGTGTGCGTGTGTGCGACGGTTTGTTTCGATGGTGGGGACTGCCTCGACTTTCGGCTCATTTCCCTGATGAGGATTTATGAGCGCCAGTCGAAGCACGGGTGCATCGGTGATCTGAGACTCAATGGGTTTGTGTATTCCGCTGGTCGGCCGGCATTGGGTGATGACTCGTGCCGAGCCATGAGTTCTGTTAAGACTGAGTAACAGTCACTAAACTGAGGGTGGGTCTCACAGCCGGTCCAGCATCAGGCTCATCGATTCAAACCAAGCGATCGCCATGAGAACGAACATCTCACAGCTTGTGTGACTGCCTGCGTTCAAGGCAATATGTACATAGATTGTACCGAGTGCTGCATATATTACTATGTACCCTGGCAGCGGGGATTCGGCATTTGTTCCGCACACCAGCCCATAGTGACGTCATCGATCACCGCTGCCAAGGGGCATCGAGCAAGAGCTGACTAACGGATTTCCCGGTATGGGACAGGTCATGTGACCCTGCAATCAGAGCGAGTGAACTTGTTGTTGAAAGGCAAGTGGTATACGATTGACGTGTTAAGCTGAAGTAGATTAACCATGTCGACCAACCGGGAATTCCGGTCCTCGAAGGACGTCGGCGCTCTCACGAAGACTCCGCGCAGCACCACCCCCGGGCAGCCAGAGATCTCCAGCAGGCGGGAATGAATGTCCAGGTAAAAGATTGGAACCGTCTCAGGGAGAGATAGTAGACCATTGAAGGTATCTGCAGGTAGCTTTCAATGATCGCTTTCTGTTGCAGGTCAGCTACAGCCCGTAGACAGGTAGGTATATCGAAACAGACTGCTGTATCCTTACATGTCGGGGATTGGGGAGAATTCTGCGCATCAATCTCAGCTGACCAAGAATCAAAGAAGAGAGGCATGAGGGAGCATCGGACAACGCCTCTCCCAAGAAAGCAGAATCTTGAACGTGGGCCCGCGAAGTAGGGCAATCGGAGGGATAGTGAGGACTGTGCATTGCAGTGGAAAAAAGCATTGCTGTGCGTGGAGACAACTTAGACGAGATATGCACAGTACAGCTGGTATAAAACTGGCATAGTGGTGGACTAGCGCGTCATGGGGCCTTTCCCTTCCACCTTTCCTTTCCACCTGCGCGCCCCCGAGCTAAGATGCAAAGTCCGTATAAGACTAGACTGAGATATTTGAGTTTGTCCGACCTAAACATCTACTCGCACTCATGAGGAGCTCACCAATGCGTACAGTACAATCCAGGACAAGCGAAGAGCCAAGCCCCAGGGTGGTCCATCCGAAAGAGAAATAAGCCCGAGCTGGGCTGCAGAAGTACGTACCGTCCGCGGACTTACATCCTATACTGTACCTGTGATACCATCACGAGAGATGGCGGTTTTGGCCCCCCGTGGTCCATCCCACATCTACCGTCAGCCGCCTCGAACGAATTCGCGGTGGAGCCACTAGGAGATTCACTGCACCTCGCGAAGACAACGCCATATGAACCGTACATACTTCTATATAGAGCGAGAGCGCACACTCCCCGTCTGACACCCACCCAGATCTTCTGTCGTCTACCTCTCATCATCATGCCCCCGAGTATCTCAGTCATCATCGTCGGCGCCGGCCTAGGCGGACTCGCCACGGCCATTGGGCTGCGCCGCGCCGGCCATCAGGTCACCGTGCTGGAGAAGGCTCCCGCTTTAGGAGAAGTTTGCTCTTCCTCCCCTCCCTCGTCTTCACCCACAGGGCCTGTCTAACGGTGGCCTGCAGATTGGAGCCGGGATCAAGGTCCCCCCGAACTCGGGCCGGGTCTTCCGCGAATGGGGCCTTCTGGACGCGCTGGAGAAGATCTGCATCTGTCCGCAGGAGAACAAGATGCGGTCGTACCGCGACGGGGCGGTTCTGTCGACGATGCCGCTGGGCCGGAAGAGCATGGCGCAGCAGTACAACATCCCGTACTACGTGGTGCACCGGGTGGACCTGCACCACCTGCTGGCGGAGGCGGCGCAGCGAGAGGGAGCGGTGATCGAGCTGGGGGTGGAGGTGACGGGGGTGCGCGGCACGGCGGAGCAGGCCTTCGTGCAGGTGGTGGCCAACGGCACCGGGGCTGGGGGGGTGGAGGAGGAGGAGCGGGCGGCGGACCTGGTGCTCGGGGCGGACGGGGAGCGGTCGCGCGTGCGCACCTCGCTGCTGGGCCACGAGTTCCCCTGGCGCGACAGCGGCGACCACGTCTTCCGCGCCACCGTGCCCCTGACGGCCCTGGAAGCCGACGAGCAGCTGCGCGCGCTGACCCGCGGCATCAACTGGTGGGTTGGCCCCCGCGGCAACGCGCTCACCTACCCGCTCAAGCGCGGCGGCCTGCTTAACATCGTCCTCACCCACGTCCATCCCCCGGATGCCTCCGTCCAATTCGCCCCGCAGTCCATCGCCAAGGAGGCCGTGGCCGCTGAGTTCGCCGGCTGGGACCCCTTGTTCCATCGCCTGTTGGACCTGACCACCACCTGGGCGCGTTGGACCCTGCTGCACACCGACATGCCGTCCCAGTGGACGGGCGAGACGGGCAACATCGCCTTGCTGGGGGATGCTGCACACGCAGTCTTACCGTACCTGTGAGTTTGCCCCCGTCCCTCCCCTTCCATCTTCTCTACGAGTCTGCAAGACACTGTCCCCGGAAGACTAACCACAAACCCCCTCGCAGCGCGCAAGGCGCAGCACTAGCCTTCGAGGACGCCGCCGCGCTGAGCGTCCTCTTCGGCGCGATGCAGGACAAGGCGCAAATCCCCGATCTGCTGACCGTCTTCGAGGCCATCCGCCAGCCGCGGGCGCGGGAGATGCGCCGCCGCGTCGGGATGGCGCGCGCCCTCTGGTCCATGCCCGACGGGCCCCAGCAGCGCGAGCGCGACCGCCAGCTGCGGGAGCACGGGCACGACCCCTACGACGGATACCCGAACGTGCTGGCGGATCCGGCCCTCACGCGGTGGATGTTCGGCTACGATGCGTTCGAGGCAGCGCGCGAGGCGTGGCGCAAGTTTGCGAGGGGCCAGTTTCCCGGGACCCGCGGGACGTGGCAGTTGAACCGGGAGAGCCGGGATTAGATGCTGTATGATTGTGATTAGGGTAGTACCAATAGCTACTCGGTTATGGCTCTGCGCTTGGGATTTCTGGTGCCTTCTTGGAGAAGAATACGAGACTCTGTAGACTAGGGAAAGGCTGATAGATGAACACAGTCAGACTTGGGGTTTGTGATATCTTGGCCAGAGCAGTCTGATAGCGAGGGCCATCTTCGGCCGTTTTCTGGGGCCAAAACCGGATGCCAGCCAGTCCGTGTGAATGGCCCCATGCACTACCCCTCGTGCAACCCTGCTGATGGGCTGTCATGCTATCTTGATCATGGTCGGTGCATTGGACTAGCAAGCTGGTCGCTCATGCCTGGCAACGCCAATAACGTCTCCAGAACAACCGGCGAAAACGTCCGGGAAGCGTGCCGAGAATACGACAGACAGGATATGGATTCTCACCACCGGTCGTATACTTGCCACAATGCTGATACGCGCAGTCGATATCACCCTTCACGACGAATTGGCGTAGGGTACATCCGGATGACGGAAGGTCATCGCACTGTCTGCACAAGCCAGCTCGGTCATGTGTGCACACGGCCCCCGGCGTATATTAAGGCAGCGGAGATTGCTCCAGTTGGGGCATTAATCCTAGCAACAGTGCAAATCATGGCTACGACCGAGACGCAGACGCTCCTTACCCGCCTCACGGCGTTGAGCCAGCAGGTGCCTGAGGATCTAGCCGAGCCTACGATCGGAACAGAGGCCCTCCTCGCCGGTCTCGCGGCGCTACGCCAGCAGGTGCCTGAGGATGATGCTCTTCGCCGGCAGCTGTCCCATGCGCTGTCGCAGGCCCTGGTGGCAGTCGAACGGCCCTTGGAGACCGTGCACCGGATCTCTTTCGCAGTAAGTGTTGCCGTTCAGAATCATTTTCGTTGGCTTCGCTCTGACACACAAACAGCCGCTGCAATTGACGATGACCAAGGTCGCCATCGACCTGAACCTCTTCGAGATCCTCGTTGCTAAAGACGAGCCGATGAGCCTGGCGGAGCTGACCCAGGCCACCGGCGCAGACCCTGTGCTGATCGCGCGTATCCTGCGCTATCTGGCCGCCTTCCACCTGCTCGCTGAAACCGGCGTCGACCGGTTCCAGGCCACCGCCGTGACCCAGACCCTCACCGTGCCGGGGTTCGCAGCCGGGATCAAGCACCAGTCAGTCCTGGCCCCGCCGTCTCGTGTCTGCACGGCCCACGACTAATCCAATTTCCACAGTTTCGAGGTGCAACTGCCCGCCTGGGGGGCGCTGCCGGCCTTCCTCGCCGCAACCCACTACCAGAACCCCTGCGATCGGGAGCGCACGGCCTTCCAGCAGGCCCACCAGACCGACCAGACGGTCTTCGCCTGGTTCATGGGCGGCAGCGCCCCGCCGCGGTTGTTCGAGGAATTCAGTCGGTGGATGAGCGCCCAGCGCGTGGGGCAGCCCATCTGGCTGGACGTGTTCCCGCTGGAGCGGTTGCTTCCTTCGGCCACGGCCCCCACCACTACTACTACCACCACTACCACCACCACCGCCCCCACTACAGCACCAGCCTCGGCATCCCCGTCTCCTCTCCCACCGCTCTTCGTCGACGTTGGGGGCGGCGTCGGCCACCAGTGCGTGGAACTGCTGCAGCGGCTGCCCCACTGGCACGGGCGCGTGGTGCTGGAGGACCTGGCCCCCGTGGTGGCGCAGGCGCGGCCGCACGCCGGGTTCGAGCGACGGGCGCACGACTTCTGGACCCCGCAGCCGGTGGTCGGGGCGGGGGTCTACTACCTGCGCAACGTGCTGCACGACTACCCGGACGAGCAGTGCGTGCGGCTGCTGGGGCTGCAGCGGGCGGCGATGGGGCCGCGGTCGCTGGTGCTGGTGGACGAGATCGTCTGCCCGGCTCGCGGGGCGGGCCCCGCCGTGGTGGATATGGACATCACGCTGATGGCGTGCCTGGCGGCGCAGGAGCGCACGCTGGCGCACTGGACCCGGCTGTTCCGGGCGGCGGGGCTGGCGCTGGTGGAGGTCGTGCCGTATGTGATGGAGGGGGGGCATAGTGTGATGGTGTTGGAGCGGTTGGTGGAGGGGGCGGGGGAGGGGGAGGAGATTTAGGGCTGTCGTGATTTGTGTTTTCAGCTGACGGTCAGCCGTGATGGTACAGTACATGAATACAGTCATCATTCATCCAATACACAACAAGTCACCTTATACAATGGCTGTATCCAGACCATACCGTCCTCCACCCGAAGGAACCGAGCACAGCGGAGGCTGCATAGCTGGAATGCAAAGGATTGTCCCGAAGCTTAGCATTTGTCGCTACACGACTTAATCCCACTTGGCCGTTACGATCATCATCTCAGTCACACACACGTAGTTCCAAACTTTCCCTCCAGCCTGAACATCCCTCTCCACCTCCTCCCCCCGTATTTCCGTCCCAAAGACCGGTCAGGATGACTTTAGCGCTTACGGACTGACCTTTCCGCATCGACTTAGCACGGCACTAGGAACCGCCTAGGGCTTATCTTGTCCCCTGCATTTCCCCCAATGGCACGGCCGATTCCCATGGCACGACTCAGCGCGCACCCGACATTGCTGATTCTCTTTTTGCGATTGTTCTTACCGGTCCAGATGGTTTTCTCCACGAACAAAGAAAGAAACCGGGTGGCCCCGTCGACATTGAACAAATACTAACCCGCGAAACGGCCCCTTTTCGACGCTGCATTAGTGCTGACCGGTGTCACCGCCTCGATCTTCTGGACAGAGCGAGACGAAGGACGAAGGCCTACCTAGGGTTACATCGTAGCGCTAACAGACACTATTCTGGCGAGGTACAGGGCCTTAGTACTAGGGGATTGTCTTTGCTCTCCTGCCCAATGGAATCACTCACTCGGGAGAAGCGCTCATCGCTTTTTTTGTGCACTGTGCATAGTATGATGGACCCCCCCTCCCCCACCGGGTGCAAACAAGCCCCGCGGCAGGGGGGTGGATTATTCCATCTTAGTTCTTGGGTACAGTACAGTACAGGTAGTACCTTAGCATCCATGCCAACTACTGTACATAGCTAGCGAGCTAGCCAGAGCTGAGCCTGAACACAACCCCGGGGTGGGTGCTGAGATCGAAATCGGTATAAAACGTTCCCCTCCAGCCAACGCATTTAACCCATCCCATCCCCACCAACTACCTGTCACTCTCACCCCCCCTTTCCCCTCTCTATTCTCCATCCCACCCCCACGAACAATCACAATGGCCGACACCGTCGCCGAAGTAACAGCCGCCGTCACCGCCGCGCTGGCCAAGCTGTCCCCGACCGACGAGATCCCCGACGCGGCGCGCTTCGGCCTCATCGATGCCCTGGAGAAGCTCAAGGCGGCCGTCGAGCCGCCCATCGCGACGGTGCTGAATATTTGTTGGGCGGTGTGTTGTTTTCCCCTCCAGCCATTTCCCTTCACTCACTCACACACACACACACACACACACACAAAAAATCCTTTGAACTGAATCGATGTCAAAACGAATGGCTAACCTCCAAGCCAAAAGGCCCACCCCCTCATCGCCCTCCGCATCGCCATCGGCATGGGCATCTTCGACGCCTTCGCCGCCGCCGGCCCGGGCGCGGAGTTGACGGCCGACGAGCTGGACGCGAAGACGAAGGGCGATAAGGATATGCTGGGTTAGTCTCCTTTTCCCCAGAACCCTCGAGAGATTTTAGGTCGGTCCCGTGCGCTAATCTTTGGGGATGGGACAGTGCGCATCATGCGCCTGCTGAGCGCCAACCGGCTGTTCACGGAGACGGCAGCGGAGAAGTACCAGGCGCAGCCCTTTGCGCTGGCGTTCGCGACGGGGGCGCCGCCGAGCGAGGTGATCAAGAACTTGTACGTGCACCCTTACCCCCCTCCCCCGGGGGGAATACACGAGGGTGTGGACTGTGGAAGATATACTAACCGAGCGCCTACCAGCCACATGATCCTGCGGGCGACGGCGTACACGCACGAGTTCCTGGCGGCCCGGGACTACACGAGCCCCGAGGACGCGTACGAGACGCCGTTCCAGCTGGCGTACGACACGCCGCTGCACCACTTCGAGTGGCTGGGGGCGAACGCGGAGGAGCAGCATGCCTTCAACGTGGTGATGGAGACGAGCAACCGCGCCGTCGAGGGGGAGCAGTGGTACGACTTCTACCCGTGGGCGGAGCGGCTGGCGACGCCCACGGGTGACGACGACGCCGAGCGCGTGCTGCTGGTCGACATCGGCGGCGGCAAGGGCCACGACCTGCAGCGGTTCCAGACGACCCAAAACCCGGGCCGCCGGCTGGTGCTGCAGGATCTGCCCAGCGTGATCGCCGACATCTCGGGCCCCCTAGACAAAAACATTGAAGCCGTCGGCTACAGCATGTTCGACGCGCAGCCCGTCCGCGGCGCCAAGGCGTACTACCTGCGCACCGTCCTGCACGACTGGCCCGACAAGCAGGCCCTGCAGGCCCTGGCCCGTGTCCGGGAGGCCATGGCCCCGGATTCCGTGCTGCTCATCAACGAGAACACCATCCCCGAGACCGGCGTGCCTCGCTTTAACGCTAGTGTCGATCTCATCATGCTGTCCATGTTCTCGTCGCTCGAGCGCACCGATAAGCAGTGGCTGAGTCTGTTGGAGCGCGCCGGCTTCAGGGTTGTTAAGGTGTGGCGGGCTGAGAACCAGGGGACCGGGTCGAATGCGCTGTTTGAGGCCGTGCCGGTTTGAGATTGTGTGGGTGGTTCGTTCGAGAGCGGGGATACCTGATGCAGTTGTACAGGACGAATGTATTTGTTTAGGCCTTGGTGCAGGCGGCTTGCAAAGTAGGCTTGATGCTGGGGGTAAGTAATGTCTATGTATGGTCTGGTCATTCAAGGTCTGCTGCGATCAGGTGGGAGACCATTTCTAGACCGTTCCTAGGTTAGAAGCCAGATACAAGGGTGATTGCACGAGCTATTACGTTCCCTTTCCCCAGATTGTGCATTGTATTGGCAGTAGAGTTGGGGGTGAGGAGAGATATTCCAGAGAAAAGATCAAGAATGATGAAATTAGAGAGAGAGAGAGAGAGAGAGAGAGAGAACTGCGCAGAAGCAGTGAAGTCAAGAAGATAGCCTGACACAGGGGAACCAGCCAGTAGCAGACCAAGGCAGATCTCTAGAGATAATCCTCCATAACTGGTTCACGGTAACTTCCCTCTCCCACCGGAACAAATGCAAGTTCGCAATGCGGCGAGCGGGCTCAACAACCCACCCGGGTTGGGACTCTTATCAGACGCGAGTCACCTTCCTACTATACTTCCCCTAGTATACTGTCGTCTCTAACCAACTCCACCATCCAAAAGAAAGTGCATATCCATACCTATATACAACAATATTATACACCTACACCCATATCAACCAACACTAAAACCTCTCCAACGAACAAAGAAACAGTGGTATAACCAACAACCCAACAAAGCCAGCATCCCCATCCCCATCCCCAACCCCTCAATAACAACAGAAAAAATCAAACCGGACTCCCCACACTCGTCTCCGACTGCCGCGGCGACCCCCGCTCGCGGGAAGTCTGCGTGATCAGCACAGTCTGCTGAATATTATTCCTGGGCGCCGCGCCCTTGCCGCCCTGGACAATCAGATGGACCGCGTCACCGTCCTCGGCCGCCCCGCGCCCACTGATGCGCTTGGCGGCGTGTTTGTGGTGGCTCTTCTGGGCGCGCACGGAGGTCTTGACGAAGCCGATCCGGTACGAGCCCGTCGACCCGGACCCCGTGCCCGTGCCCGTGTAGTTGCTGCTGCTGTGGTTGCTGGAGGGCCGGATGGGTTGCCCTTTCACCAAGAAATCCCAGATCGGTTTGGACGGCGGGATGCATGCGGCGATGATTACCAGGGGGATCTCCAGGAAGGCCCAGAGGTAGAGGGCGTAGCCGTCCCAGGTCGGGTCGGTGCCGCCGGTGGCCGGGATGAATTCGCTGGTTTTGATGCAGGCGCATACGCCTGCTCTTTTGGGGGGTTAGTTTGGTTTCCTCTAAAGGGGGAGGGGGGACTTACACGATACCCAGACTGAGGATGCAGAAGAGGACGATGCGTTTGCGCAGGCTTACTTTCAGGTCGACGATGAAGCTCAGCGGGAGCAGGGCGAGGACGAAGTCTAGGTATGCGCCGAAGGCTGTTCCTGTTAGCTCTACACGACGGCTTATGGAAGGCGGTTTGAAGGGGGAGCTACCCGACTGCAACATGGTGATGTCCGTGTTGATCCGCGCATCCAAACACGTGGCCTGCCCCGCGGTGCGCAGGCTCAGGTCCCACAGCGCCTGCACGGGCTTGCACTGGCCGATCAGCATGCACAGGCTCAGCACGGTGAGGCCGAAGTACAGCCCGATGTGCACGGTCAGGAACCAGCGGCGCCACTTGGAGGTGCGGCCCGAGATGCGCATGATGAACAGGGCCACGCTGATCTTGCCGCACATCGCCGACAGCGCCGCCGGGAACTGGTTGATGATCTGCATCTTCCCGATGTACAGGATCTCCTCCGCGCTGAGGTAGGCCACATGGCGCGCCCCGCCGCGCAGCTCCATCGCCGTGCTCATCGCTGCCGCCGCCGTGTAGAGCATCTGTTGTTTGCCGTAGTTAGTAACTAGACTTCGGGGGGATGCTGCGCAGCGAACTGAACTTACCCAGGCCACCAGGATCGTCCAGTCGTCATACCCCAGGTCCTTCCGCATGCCCCGACAGTAGAAGCGGGTCACGACCAAGCCCACCGTGAAGGGGAAGGGGATCCAGAAACAGAGTAGCAGGCTCACAGCCCGGTCCTCGTCGGGAGGCAGAGCCGCTGACATGGCGATGCGTGGGTTTCCTTCGCGCTGCGGAGGAATTTAGGACGCTGAGTCTGCAGGCTGCGCCGGTTGGGGAGATCAGCGCGAGGCAGGGAATGCAGGGTGGGAGGGGAGGGGAGAGCCGGGGGGGGTAAGCCAGGCGCATACACTTATAGCGGCGTGGTCACGACGTGGCGATGAGCAGCATTGTCTGCAGGGCGCAGTCAGGCCCGTCATCCCATATCAACCACCTGCAGGGAACCACTCAGAAAGGCGATGGGTGCCTTTTGGCCCTCCGGTGCTCTGCGCTACCTGGATGGCTGCTGCAATGGTGGTTGGGGTCCATTCGGTGGCGGTCGGCCTGAGGCTGCCTGCCCCCTCTGGCACCAACCGAGATGTGGGTGGGTAGCTGTTGGCCGCCGGTGCGGATTGGTGTCCTCGCGTATTGCTCCTGGTCCTAGTGCTTGAATAGTTGTGAGGAAAGACGGTAGTTTCCATAGCTTACTGAGTTATAGCTTACGATAGCTGACAATTACCCAGGCCGACGGGAGGGGGTGTTCACGCATCCAGTGCCCAACCTGCATGATGTTGGAACGTGCAGTATATGGTACGTGGGTCTCGCGTCCAAGTAGTCAAGTTGCAGAACCCCGCTTTGCATTGGGGGAGAGACTAGACCACGGGTGAGGAAAAACAAGCGTGTCGTCTGTGCGAGAACTGAGTGGCTTGACTCTTGGGATTCGGCCCCGGGCGGGATGGATGGGGGAATATTTGAGTCCCTAATTAGGGCTATCTCCGGGGTATTCCAGCCCCCGCCAGCTCAACGTGATTCTGCTCAGTGTTTCACCACGGCTCAATGCAATACGGTAGATTAAACGATCCCCAGAATTTAATCGATATCCAGACGGTCGAGGCAGAACCCATCAATTGACCCAAGTTGAGAGAACGCACATCACACCGCAGTCGCCAGGGCCATGACTTGGATTGATTTGTCAACCATCAATCAGCCCTTCGTCCCGTCCCACCAATGCAGCCCCCATGCACTGCATAAGCAGTAGTAAGGACAGTACGGTACACGTTATGTGTGTATGTATGCATATAGACTGTACTTGTATTATTCTCGTACTGTACACGAACTCCGAAGGTACTCTTATCTAGTGATTGATGCCGTTATCGACCAGACCCGTTTTTTTGGCCCCCCACCCCCCCCCCCCCCCCCTCTTCTTCTCTTCTCTGCTTCTATTCCCTTTCCCCCAAAGTCGTCCCATTACACCCCCGAGTCAATCTCATCCACGAACTCATGCCCGCTAAAGTAAGCCCAGTCGCGACACGTCTGGGCCATGCTCTTGGGAATCTGCAGGGTCTGGATCGCATCCGGCTGCTCCACCACGTTGATCAGCAAGCCGGCACTCACGTGGAAGGACATGTGGCAATGCAGGGGCCAGGTGCCCGGGTTGTTGAGCTGCCACTCCAGGACCAGGTAGGCGGGGTCCTCAGCGTTGCCGGGCTGGAGGATCTGCGTGTCGCGGCTCTGGGGGTTGGACGGGTTGGTGATGGTGCCGTCCCAGGTGCCGCGGCCCTCGGCCAGCACCCAGAAGTTGTGGCCGTGCAGGTGCATCGGGTGCTGCATGGCGAAGACGTTGTAGATCACCAGGCGGACGGAGGCGTTCGCCCCGAAGTTGTAGAGGTTCAGGTCCGGGCTCGCCGGGTAGGAGAAGTTGCCGTTGCGGCCCAGCAGCAGCAGCGGCGTGTTGTAGTTGGCGCGGAAGGTCGAGTTGTTCACGAAGAAGAGGTAGTTCCCCGACGCGTTGACCCCCATCGTCACCTCGAGCGTCTCCGTGAGGGCGGGCGTGGCCGGCGGCGTCTGCGCGTAGTACGGCACCGTCGTGTTCAGCGGGTCGTTGCGGCAGTTGTTGCTCTCCCACGTCGCGGTCGACTCGCTGGTGGGTAGTGCCTGGGAATTCGCCTGCTCGTAGTAGATCGCCGCCTGCCCGGTTTCGTACGTGGCGGTGTTGTTCAGGCAGTACATGTCCAGCGTGGCGCGCATCCAGTACGCGTCCGTCGGCTGGCCCGTGGCTTCCACGATGACATCGGTCCGCTGGCCCACACCCAGCGTCACGACCTCGGTGGTATACGGATGCACCGGCACGAAGTCGTTGGCGATCACCGTCATCGTGTGCCCGTCGATGCTGAACTTCTGGTTGGCGTTGGCCCCCGTGTTCAGCAGCCGCAGCCGGTGCTTCTTGCCGGAGGTGAAGTTGAACCGCGCGTAGCCCGTCCCCGTGCCATTGGCGCCGTGGCCGTTGATCAGGTTGTTGTCCACGTTGGGGAAGCTGGGCGGGATGGAGAGGATCTCCTGGAGCACGGAGTAGTAGTCGAGGTAGGTGTAGTCCGCGATCATCACCGGGCCCACGTCCAGGTCGTACTCGGCCCCGGGCTGCACGGGTCCGTGAATGATCATCGGCCCGTAGGCGCCGTCGGTGTACTGCGCACTGAAGTGGGAGTGGTACCAGCTCGTGCCGTACTGATCGGCCTGGAAGCGGTAGGTGAAGCTCCCCCCGGGGATGATGGGACACTGGGTGACCCCCGGCACTCCGTCCTCCCACGGCGTCTTCTTCTGCGTCAATCCGTGCCAATGCAGGGTCGTGCCTTCTTCGTCGTCGTAGATCTCGTTGCGCACCGTCACCTCGATCATATCGCCCCAGTTGGCCTCGATCATCGGACCGGGGAACTGCCCATTGATCAAGATCGCATCTTTGGAGACTCCGTCCGGCGCCACGGTCCCTCGCGCGATAGTGAAGTTGTAGTACCGTGTTACGCCCGTGTTAGGCGGGTCGCCTGAGGGAGATACATCTGACCAGGGCGCCGTGGTGGGACAGGTCTGGTCAATCGTTAGACACTGCGAAAATCGAGCGTGGATATTTCCGCTGATGAAGGGGGCGGAAACAAGGAGGACATACCTTGTCTCTGCGCCACGCAGGGAGATTTCGGGTCGGAAGAAGGCCATAAGGATATCGCGCGACTGAGGAGGAAGTCGAGGTCTGCGACGAGGCAACAGCAGCAGCCGCCGTCACCGTCGCAGTCCCGGCGACGAGTCCCAACGATTTCCAACTGAACAACATCTTTGATCGAGGGAAATGAGAAAGGTGAACTGGATGAAGCACAGCACAATTGACCGCGTGGGGTGCGTTTAGGGCACATTTATACCTGCACCGGGCGACCTTTTTTTCTCTCCCATGGTGTGGGCTATCGCACGACACGCTGCAAACCCTGGTCTCTAGTCTCTACTGGGGGATCAATCCTTCGAATCCCCCCAGAAACCCTCATATTCATTTAGAGTCATCCATAGTAATCAGCAGAGGTCTTCTGAATGCCTGCTCAGTTCATGGGTAGTTTCGTAGTTAGTGTCTCGCCCCCACGCCGTAGCCTGACGCAGTCAGACAATAGTTATGTAAACATAGCCTCAGCTTCGGTCGAACCGAGAGGCTAAGCGCCAGCCATGTCCCTTGGCGACAATAATCCGAGATGAGGCTTTATATTAATCCGGCCACACGTGGAGACTGAAGGTGCCATCTAGAAGCGATCTAAAATCTGACACATGTAACGCTTCGAAGCGCTTTTCCGTCTCCCATTCGAAACGTGCCGCCATTTCCCGGGCGGTTCCGGATCGCTGCAGACTTGCTTCGTTAGGGCTAGAGTTGAACTAGTACTGTTCGTACTGCTGTTCGTGCATTGAAGGTGGAAATTACGTTGGCAGTGGCAGTGGCAGTAAACGTTACGACCTCTCGTCATAGTCAGCATCAACTATCCAATGAATCCTGTGTCGTTGATTGGACTCTGCTCTCTTTCTATCACTCTATCAGTCTATCTACCTCGTGTCGGTTCTTCAATCGTCGCTTTCAGGGCTGCATGAGTGACCAGGACATTGGGCCCTGAAGTTTAGCCCCCAAACCGGCCTCAACACACCCTCAACCCGCATCTCGTCTGATCAGAGAAGACTATGCAATGACTATACAGTACCTATGCTGAGCCGAGATGCCGTAACTGTGCCCGTGGCTTCTGGTGAGGAGGCTCGTTTGCTCGAGAGCTGTTTCCTGCTGCCCGGGTTGACAGGCGACCAGCTTACTGGCTTCCCCATTGACATCTGAATACGAACATGCCGTGTTCAGGGTATATAACTGACGTTCAGTCCCAGGAGAAGCCATGAAGAACGGGCTAATTGACCGACTCAACTCGGACAGATCTTATTCCATCATCTTTCATCCTTTCTCTCTCTCTTCCCCTCATCTCCTCGTTGCCCACTTTCACCAGAGAGCTGAACAATGCCAGTTTCAACCAAGACAAACAGCGGTGGCGCGCCACCCACCCTGCCCAAGGGTCCTCCTGCCCCAAGCACCCAGGACCAGCCGCTCAGCCTCACCAACCCGGCCAGCTGGATCCCATACCTCCAGCTGATGCGCCTCGACCGGCCGGCGGGGTTCATCGGGTTCTACATGCCCTCGATCCTGGGACTGGTGTACGCAGCGAGCCTCGCGGGGCCCGGGACGGTGCCGCTGCGACAGCTCCTCACACAGAGCATCTTCTGGCTGGTGGCCAACATCCTCATCCGCGGGGCGGCCTGCACGTGGAATGATAACATCGACCAGGAGTACGACCGGCAGGTCGACCGGTGCCGGGGGCGGCCGATCGCGCGCGGGGCCGTCTCGACGCAGCAGGCGCACGTCTTCCTGGTGCTGCAGCTGGCAGTCCTAGGGCGGCTTTTGCATACTCTCCTACCCAAACACAACCCGAGCGCCGCCTACGCCGCCGCGGCCATGGGCGCGCTCTACGCGCTCTACCCCTTCTGCAAGCGCTTCACCCACTACCCGCAGGCCATCCTCGGCGTCCCCCTGGCCCTGGCCATCGTCCTATCCGCCTACTCGCTGGTTGGCGACGATGACGCCCAAAGCAAGGGAGACCCCTTCCGCGACCGTCCCACCACCGCCGCCACCCTCGCCCTCGCCCTGGCCGAGATCCTCTGGACCATGATCTACGACACCGTCTACGCCCACCAGGACCTGCAGGACGACGTCCGCGCCGGCGTCAAGTCCATGGCCGTCCGCTTCCGCCACTCCACCAAGCCCCTCTGCGCCGCGTTGGCTGTGGGTCAGGTCGCTTTGCTCGCCCTCGCCGGCGTCTGGACCCACATGCCCCCCGTGTACTTTGTCGTCGGCGTCGCCGGGTCTGCGGTTGCGCTGGTCGTCATGCTCGTTTCGGTCGATCTGTCCGTGCCCGCTAGCTGCGCCCGCTGGTTCAAGTTGGGCTTCTGTTTTGTGGGCGGGTGCATGAATTGCGGGTTCTTTGCGGCTTATCTGGTGAGCTGGTTTGGCTGGGCGTGAGGGTTGTGGTATGTGTGGTGTTGGTCTTGGGGTGTAGAGAGGAGGAGAGTAGGTGGGTTGTAGTCGAGAAGGAAGGATTGAAGGGAGGCTTTTCGTTTATTGACTCTGCGTTTGGAGAAGACGATAGGAGAAGAGGGATGCGATGCTGTCGGAGTTTCGAGACGGCACGAACTGTGGTAATAGAAAGCAAGGATTTAGCTGGGTCAGGACTGAATAGAGTTACCTTTTGGATATCTCCCACTGCATGTCTGCTGGCTCTGTATATAGAAGATGTGAAAGCAATAAAGCGACATACGGTTCAACGATATTGTTTAACACGGAGCTCTTGATATGTTCTGTTGCTGGTTGATAGTGCTGTAGCGGACACGGACTAGTGGCTACACTGGCCGTCTCCATGCGGACATCACCATGGAGCACCGAACAAAATGAACATCACTGACGAAGTCTCACATTCACCTCCAGGGTTTTGTAGATTTGAGGGTAGCACCGACTGTCACGGCAGTTCTATATGGTGGTGGAGGGCTCGGAACTCCGTTACGCCGATGCCGATGCCGATTCCGAACCTCAGCGTCGCCCACACCCTCGTCTCGTCAACAACCGCACCATGCCTGTCAATCCATCTTCCTCCTAGCACTGTATCATCAGTCTCATATATATCCCATGCCCCCCTTGCGTCGCAAAAACGGCCGCCAGCCCGCATGCGAGCCCTGTCGCCGGCGCAAGCTCGCCTGCGACCACGAACTGCCCACCTGTCGCCGGTGCGAGCGACTGTCGATCAAGTGCTTCTACCTCGCCAATCCGCTGACAAAGGCAAAGCCTAATAGTAGCGACTCATTGGAACCATCGCCGGACTCAAGCATCCCGAGCATTCCGAGCGATGGTAGCGCCATGCCGAGTGCAAAGACCTGCCCCGGCGCGCAGTCCACCACGCCGATCATCGAGAGCTCCGCCGAGTATCTGGGGCCGGCGAGCTTCACCTCGGTGTTTGTGGAGCACCGCGAACGCTTCGAGGTCGATCACACACTCGCCAGCCCTGCTGCCGGGGTGGCTGCTGGTGGTGGCGGTGGTGGTGGTGGTTACACAGTTCCTCACCCACCGTCGGCGGTCCAGCCCGCCACGAACCCGATCATCACGCCGCGCTTGCTTGAACTCGGCGTGCAGATCCTGCGGAACGTCCCGGACGAGGCGACGTGTAACCTGCTCTTTGTGCGCTGTGAAGTCTCCATGGACTCGTGCTTCCGGTTGGCCAACTGGCAGGCGTCCAAGCGGACCTGGCACGCGTATCGGCCTGTGCTGCGGGCACGCACGCACGAGGATCTGCACGCCCTTGCGCGGCGGTTGGCAGAATGCACGGTTGTCCCGCTGCCCGCGGAGCAGGACCCGGATCGCTGGGTCGAGTCGTTCTCCGGCCGACAGGCGCGGTGGGAGCTCCTCGGCGTGCTGTTTACGTACTGGTCGTATGGGTGCGTGTCCCTGGCCCCGGACAGTCCGGCGATCGCGTCCTACTGCGCGGGCCGGGCGATGAAGGGCGCCAAGGAGATGATGCTCCATTTCAAGAAATGCGCGTCCATGTGCATTGAGATGTGCAGCGAGCTGGGAGGCGTCAATGTGCTGTTCCTGCACCTGCTGTACAAGCATAATATCCTGGAGAGCAACGTGAGTGGAGACAAGAGTGGGTGTTCGCTGGCAGGTTGGGTCTGGAAGCGAGGGTTTGCTGACGGTGGTAGGTCTCTCCTGCTGGCGCCAACACGGCGATACGATCGCCGTGACCACGTCCATCGGGCTTCATCGCGAGCCATCATCGGAATGGAATGAGGTCTCGTTTCAGCATGAACTGAAAAGGCGTCTCTACTCGGCGATCTTCGCGTTTGACAAAGTCGCCTCCACCCTGACGGGTCGGCCCCCGCTCCTGAGTCGGAGGTTCTCAACGACCCAGCTCCCGTTGGACATCAGCGACCACGATATCTTGTCCGGTAATGTGACGGGTGCCGCTGCGAGGCTGGATTCCGACGGGTGGGATCGCAACAGCGGCAGGAAATTCACCCAGGCTGCGATCCTGCGCGCGCGGGCCATGTTCGCGAGGAACCGCGAGGAGATATTGGAGGTGTTGGAGTCCTCGCTGGACGAGATCGCTGACTCGGCTATTCAGACGTGCTTGTGAGTCGCAGCCTACACTTGCCGTGGGCTCTAACTGACTGAATATAGTAATCTCAAGGCTCAGGCGTCTGCCGTCTATGACAAGCTGCCCGAAAGCCTTATCCACAAAGTGGAAGATATAGACGATCTCGATATCCCGGGGCATTGTCTGCATACCCGGATTCTTGTGCGCTTGGAGTACTTGCTGAATCAGTTTTTACTGGAAAGACTCCTGACCCGTCACAAGATCGTCACCGAGCAGGCGCTCATCGGGGTGAGCCAGGAGACGCTGTCTCTTACGTTGTTGTACTGGAAACACAAGGACCGATTCATGGCCTTGCATAATGATTTCTCATGGCTAGTAAGTACCATTCCATGGGCTCACAACTGTTCTCGTGCGCGCACTGATCGGCAGCGCAGGCGATGTCGTACGGCGCGCCGTGTAGTGGAATCCTCTGTCTCGAGCTGCTCCGCCAAGCGTCCAATCCCCAGGCTTACCACTTGGACCTCTCTCGCTCGGAGACGATCCAGAACCTAAGCCTGTTCGTGGCCTTTTTGGATTGGCTCAAACCCTGCGGCTCGGATATCTCCGCCAAGACACAGATCAAGAGCATCCTGCAACGGTCGCTCGACCGGATCCTCGCCATGCCGGCTTCACTGTGCAGTCCGACGATGGCCATGGACAGTTTCGGCATGCACGACTTTATCGGCGCGGAGTATCCCCACCTGGAGCTTTTGAACACGTTCAATTGGGTGGACTGGGATGGAGGGTTGTAGATGGCCAACATCGTCACTACCTGTCTATCAAACTCTATGCTCTAACTCTAGATTCTAGATTTCCCAACTCCTGAAGCACAAAAAGGGCGACATCATCCGGACTCCATCACCGTACAACTGGATCAAGATGGGGTTGATCCAAATCGGGACCGTCCACAGCATGAACAGCGCTACCCAGACATAACCAATCATCCTCTTGACGCCGGGATTCATCCGAGCCCGCAGTGGCTGGAAGAGATCCCGCACAATGCCCTCAATCACGACTCCCACAATCTGCAAACAGAAGAACCACAAGGCGCCGCTCTTGGCCATCGGCACCCCGAACCCCACGTCCATGAAGAGATGAATGACTCCTGACACGGTGAACGCAACCAGAGCCCGGAGGGTCCACCCCAGTCGTCCACTAGGCGATATCCGCATCAGGGCGAGCAAGAAGTCCGCGTTGGAGGTCAGCAGCTGGCGGAAGGTCTGGTGCCACGTTATTCTGTTGACAGATTAGCCATGCCATGCCTTGCCCTTACACCCCGAAAGAAACAGTCATCTCGAAAAGGACGGAAAGAAAACATACCCCCAGAAGCGCCTGATAGACCAGCCCTCCCACAACGACCCAGCGACCGGCGGCCACTGCACCGGCTCATACAACCGCAACCCCACCGCCACGATGGCGAAGACATTATACGAAGCGACGATCGTCGCGCGGCCCACGATCCCAAACGAGAGACAAAACAGCGCGCGCACGAGCATCCTGCGCCCGAACTCCTCCCACCCAGCCGCCGTCGCCCCATTCGCCCACGGCCACAGCGCCTCCCGCGCCTCCGGCAGCAGCGCCACCGCCGTGCCCAGATTCCCATCCTCAGTCTCCATCGTACACCCCTGAATCACCGCACCCGCAACAGCCACGTGCAGCACCGCGCGACCCAGCAACCCGGCCCGCGACGGCACATACTCTGGAGCTGCGTCGTCGAACCGCGGCAGAACCCGGATCTCCCACGGCGTGTCGATGCGCCGGTAATTGAAGGCGATGTTGAGGGCCCAGCGCAGTCGGGCGAGTCGTTCCCTTGCGGTTGGATCAGGTTTTGTGTTCTGGTTGTGGTTTTGGTGGGGTGCGTGCTGCTGCTGCTGCTGCTGCTGCTGCTGCTGCTGCTTCGCAAGCGACCCAGTCGCCCGCGCGTACTTGGCGAGTTCCCACAGCTTCTGCGCCTCGAACGACACCCGGCTCAGCACGAGCAGGTCCACCGCGTTCAGCACGTTCACCCAGCACATCGAGATCAGCGGGGCGCCGAACCGCGTGCCGCCGTAGTAGAGCTGCGCGCTGCGCTGCATGGAGTAGGCCAGCGCCACGATCAGGAGGGCGGTGGCGGGGCGCGCGGGGGCGCGCGGCGCGGTGAAGGCCACGGCGAGGCCGGCGAGGGGCTGGATGAGGAGCCATTGCACGAGCGGGATGTGCCAGTTGGCTGGGAGGGTGGACATGGTGTCCCTGTCACCTGTGAAGCTGGCGGGGGGGGGGGGGGCAGAAAGGGAGGCGTGGGAATAGATAAAGATTACTGTGAGGCTGCGGCTGAAGCGTGAGACTACGGAGATGGGTGTGGGCTTTATGGTGGTCAAATATGCAGGTGTGACTAAGCCCCTGCTGGGCATTATTCTCATTTTGGGTAGACTAAAATACCGAGTCAAGCAGCGGTGTGGACCTCGTAGTGAATTGCTTGCTGATCGAGGCTGGGGCTGTCGATCACTCGATTGCCCCTTTTCGGCGATAGGGAAGGGCTCGCCGCTGTTGCCCCAGGCCACAAGGCGCCCATAGATGCTGGGGCCTGATTGGACAGCAGGCTAGACCTAACACATCCCCATGGAAAACTGAGTCAATTCACCGTCTATCCATCTAACATCCCACACCATCAACGCTTGCTACAGCTGCAACGAAGGGCAAAAAGAGATCTCCGCTACGGGGAATCGAACCCCGAGCTGCAGTGATATCTCACTGAGAGACAGCTTCCGATGTGGTGTAATGAGTAGTCGAGACCACTGTTAGCCATTACACCACATCAGATATTGGGACTGCATCATCCGTGAATCGAACACGGGCCTCATCGATGGCAACGATGAATTCTACCACTAGACCAATGATGCTGGTTGATGTGCTGCTCACGAAGCTTGTGCGCTATGAGCCAGCACATGCGGCTAATGGGCACAGGGGTGTATCAGACTCCGATGCTGGGAATTATTCTTGTTTAGGAGGGGAGGGGGGATTTAGCAATGTTGGGGAGAATACAACCAGCTTTGGATCTTCTATTCCTGTTTTATTCTTTTTCTAAACTGAACCAATTTCTTAGAGAGGTAGTATGCACCTGTGTTCCGGTATAGTCAAGCAGGACGGGAATATATATCTTCGTCCTGCGGATGTAAGAAATCCCGGGGATGTCGCTGCCCAGTAGAGTGGATACTAAATTTGCGTCTAGTTAACTACTAGGTAGTATCGAAGGATCTACACGGCCAGAGCAGAGCAGACCAGATCCCCCAGGGTTATCTGCATCTACCCCAGTTTGGTTACGTTGACAGAACAGACGTTAGTTGACAGAACAGACAAGTGCAGGTGAGATACACAAGGGAAAACCACAATCGTTGCAATGATATACATATTTAGTACTGTATCCCGTCGCTAGTCAATCACGACTCGAATGCGAGGGACTATATACTTTACATCCTAAATTAAAACAGGAATAAAGTGCTAGCAAAAACCACTAGCGTGACTGCTACCCCCGAAACACCAACGGCCGAAGCAGCGCCCGTGAATAAGGCGCCTGGCGCTCCTGCGGTCGTGGAACCATGAGCCGCCGAAGAAGGAGAGGAGCTGGCGAGGCTGGAGCTGGCTGCGATGGCGATGGGCGAGCTGCTGCTGCTGCTGCTGCTGTTGGTCTTGGAGCCGAGCGACCAGGTGGAGTCTGCACCGGGGTGCGCGGAGCTCAGGGTTGTGCCCGGGAAAGCGGTGGCATCGGGCTGGATGACGGTGGTGATGGTGGCGGTAGTGGTCTCGCTGCCGGCGGTGTATACGATGGTCACGAGGGTGGTTTTCGGTCCGGCGGGGATGGATGCGGCGATCGGGGAGTCACCCTTCGGGGTGTCGTTTGCCGCTTGGCTGGGTCCGGATGCTGTAGATGCGGAGTTGGGGGTATTATGTTCGGAGGAGCTTTGGGTGTTGGGCTTGGTGGTTTCAGCGTTGCTGCTGCTGCTGCCGCTGCTGCCGCTGGCTGTGGATGTCGTTTGGCCAGCACCGGATGTAGAGCCGGCTGCGGAGCCGGGGACTGAAGCCTGAGTATCCGACTGCGTGCTCTCGGAAGACTGGCCGGTAGTCTGAGCTGATCCAGATCCAGACCCAGATCCTGATCCCGAAGCAGAAGCAGAAGCAGGGCGTGCATTCGAACCTTCCCCAATGCTACCAGCTACGCCGACACCCCCAGCGGCTGACTGGCCCTCGCCCTGCCCGCTGGACTCCGTAGCACCACTCTGAGCGCCTGAAGCATGTCCGAGAACGTCGACACCAGCTGTGGTAACAGGTTGGACTCCGGATGCCGGTGCAATCGTAGTCCCACCGGCCGAGGTAACAGCCTGAGCGTCCACGCCAGCTGCAGCAGTGGATCGTCCACCGGCTACCGAGACGATCGTGGTAGCCACGGCCTCAACTTGGGTCGTGATGTAGGTGGTGCGCGCAGAGGCGGGGCAGTTTTTAATGGTTGAGGGGCACGCAGTCACCGTGTAGGTCAGGGTGCGCTCGACCGTGGAGTAGACGGGCTCTTGGTTGTTGGAGCTGGCGCCGGAATCGCTGGAGCTGCTGTAACCACCGGAGCTGTTATGAATGCCTGAGCTGCCCTGGTTTCCTGAGCTGCCGTGACTGCCCGAGCTACCGCTGCCGTGACCACTAGAGCCACTCTGACTTCCCGAGCTACCATGACCGGCGGTAGCAACCGGCACCTGGGTCTCCGTCGCCGTGACCGGGCAGATAGTCGTGTACGCCACCAACGTCTCCGTAGTCACGTAGGTAGTATGCTGCGCAGCCGGGCAGTTGGTGACCGACGTCGGACACGCGGTGACGGTGGCGGTGCGGGTGGTGAAAACAGTCGAGGTGGTGGATTGGGGGCCTGAACCCGAACCCTGACCATTGGCCGGCGCAGTGGGCTCAGCGCCGGCAGTGACGGGACAGATTGTAGTCCCGACCACCACTGTCTCTGTGGTCAAGTAGGTGGTGCGTTGACGAGCGGGACAGTTGGTCACGGATTGCGGACAGGCTGTCACCGTTGTGGTGCGGGTGCTGAGGATGGTCGAGGTGGTCACTTCGTCTGCGCCGGACGATGGCCTGGGCCCCTGGGAGACTGAGATGGGCAATGTAGTGGGGTTCAGAGTGACAGGCTCGCTGACGCTGGATTGGGTGACGACCGATGGGTGCGTGGATACTGCATTCGAGGAATGGATAGGGCTGGAAAGAGGCCGGATGGAAGAAGGAATGGCGCTAGAGTGGGGCTGGGGGATGGTTGCACGGGAGGATGGGATCGGCTGGGATGATGCAGGTCCGGACGGCACAGTCACTCGGGTGTTGGAGCGAGTCGCAGACGACGGTTGGATGAGGGGTCTGGAAGAGCTAGAAACTGCAGCAGATGACACCGCAGGAGTCACGGCCGACGATGCGGCGGGCGACGACACCCCAGGCGTCACAGCGGAAGACACGGCAGGCGACGACACAGCAGGAGACACCGTGCGAGCTGGAAGCGCGGCGGATGACACGACGGGAGTCGAGGCAGACGATACCACAGCAGACGATGCCGAGGGAGTGGATATCGCAGCAGTCGACACCGCAGGAGTAGATACCGCGGCAGACGACACCGCAGGCGACACCACAGGCGACACAACAACCGGCGTGGGCGTCACGATCTCGACCGACGAGCTGAGCGACGTCGGGGTAGGAGTCGGAGTGGGCGTAACCAGACTGCTAGTGCAGGTCTCGGTCTGGTAGGCAATGGAGATTCCGTCCAGATAGAGAGTCGGTTCCCCACTCGAACACATCACGTAGAAATAGGGCCAGGTGACGGAGCTGCCCGCCCCCTGGTACTTGGTCACGTCCATGGACACATACTTCCACTCGGTCACGTCCTGGGTCACGTAGCCCGAGACCAACGGATATCCCTGGTTGTCATCGAAGGTGGCGACAAACTGGCACGACGAGGCTCCGTTCAGGTAGAGCTGGTAGTAGAACGAAGTCGTCCACGTGTTGGCGGGGGGGAAGCCATTCCGGTTGCTGGACACGGACAACACGGTTTGCTGGCTGCCACTGTACATAAGGCCCGCCGTGATCTCTCTGAGGTTTACGATTAGCTGGAGTCGTTCGGTAAAAAGTCAGAAGACACGGTCAAGCTCACAGAAAATATTCTCCCTCAGGTGCAGCGTCGGACTGCACCACCAACACCGAAGATCCGGACGTATCCCAATAGTCGGTGTTGCCCGTTTCGAAGCCGCCATTGAGCGCGTAATTGGCGGTCGTCTCGCTGCAGACGGTGACATATTCGGCGAGGGCGGGGGCCACCGCCAGCAGAAGTGAAACGAGGGACTGCTTCATGCTGAAGTGTTAAGATGAGGCCAAAGTAAAAGAAGGATCAAAGAGTGACGCAGATCATTGCCGATCGAAGAAAGAATGGACGAAGCGCAATCGGCCTCAATGTCGACGATGGAGGGAAAGACCAAGCAAGGGTAGAGGAGAGACTCTTAAAGCACTGTAAGAGTAGGCCCTCTCCTGAAGATAGAGTCAGTGTCTAGAGCCGACAACGGCGAGTAGCCCACCGGTTCCAGTTCCATTGGTAGCGAAGGATCTGTAAATTCAATAGTAGATCGTAAAGTAGGCGTATAGGGCTAGTGTAGCCGACATGCGAGATGGCGTGCACCAGACAGGTCAACGGACCCGACGGCCGACGGCTTGGTTGATCAAAACCCCTGATCGTATGGTGAATGTCGGAGTCGCCGAAACCAAGATTAAGAATGAATGCAGTGCTTGCTTCAGCCTTCTTGAAGAGTAGGTTGAGATGATGCTAAAATCAGTGGTCAGGTGAATGCCTCGCTACTCAAGCCCATTTACTAGCCACACTGGGCAGGATGCAAAGCGTCAGAACACGTGCGATCATGTTCTAATCAAGCCGGGAGAATCATTCATATCACTAGGAACCTGATTGTCGGGAATTGAGGGTTATGCTAGTCATAGGGTCCAACCTTAAAAAAGCTCCCATGCAAGCAGATCAACAGATCGTCTCAGCGCTAGTACAGTACAAGGGTTGACAATGCAGGAACATGAGTCCTTGTGCAGTGGCTTTGTTTCTTTGAGGTGACTCCAATATGTCAATAGCAATGAACTCCTATGCTTCTTAATAGGGGGACGATATCCTTGCCAAGAAAATTCACTACTGCTACCATTGACCTGTTCTGCTAACGGATGACTGACTTGTGTGTATATGCATGGAGGCCTTGCAAGTTACTAAAATTCTTGCTACACCCCCACAAACTACTCAGCAGAGATAAATGGCACATCTTTTCGACGGAAAGATTAAGACAACACACAAACCACCACAAAAAATCACAAAAAGATGGAGCTGCGGGGAATCGAACCCCGGACCTCTCCCATGCTAAGGGAATATTATACCACTAAACCACAGCCCCAATTGATATTTTCTCAGTGAATAGAGTGCTCTATGCAGTAAATGCTTGCAATCGTTGCCGTGTGACTTGACTGAGCAACGGCCACATGGGCTGACGAGTATCAGCGGTAGACGAAGCGGCGAACTGACTAGGAAGATTACTCCAACTGGATAAGCAGCTCGGGTGACGGGGTCCATCTCTACACCGCATCTCGGGCCAACTCATTGCATAGGAGACCTTTTTCTAGGAGTAGAAATGCGCCTGCACCGCCATCATCCGCAACCCGCAGACTCGCGCGGGGGGGGACTCCCCTGTACCTCCAGAATCTGCTGCCGACTCTCGCTCTCGATACTCTTCGCATCCTCGCCCCGTAGCCGATGCATCCAGCGCGGACGGCCACCGAAGCGACATTCCGCCGGCTCACTCAATTCCCACTCCTGGGGCGGATACGTGCTCCTCTTGCTGCTGTTGAGGCCGGGAATGAACCGGACGAGAACGCGCAGCGAAGGCAGAGATCCGCTGATCAGGCCTAGTGCGTACTCTAGGTTCATCAGGATGAGGGGGACGGCGCCGACGTCTAGTGCAGCGGTGTTAGGCTATCATTCATTTGCAGCCGGACCTGAGGAACGGGGTAGACCTTACAAGTATAGTCCGTGGAGTTCTCCTGGAATCCCAGAAGTGGGATCCGTGCGAGGCCGGCGGCGCATGCGACGAGTCCTGTGATTGGGTCAGATGTCATGGAAGATAGAACTTGAATGGGGAGAAGTGGCTTCTTACCGAGGCAGAAGATCCCAATGATGAACAGACGGCGCTGGATGGGCATCTGCAGCCTCCAGATCGTTGGCATCGGGAGTCCGATGATCATCAGGTCAAACAGGAGCATCAGGATGGCTTGGTAGAGCTGGAGGTTCTCGAGCACGGCATCGGAGAAGCATTTGTACTCCGGGAGCGTCTTGTCCCATGTGGCGCGGACGGGCCAGCACTGTAGGATCAAAGGTAGCTCGCCGGACACGGTCAGGCTGCATTTGACTGCCAGTGCGACCCAGAGATACAGGCAGAAGAGGACGTACACGTACTGGTGGCGACGGTAAGTGGCCGGGCTTCGTTTATTCTTGCTTAGTTCGTGGGTGGAGAAATCTCTAACCTTTGCCATGATAATCATATTTGCGGCGGGAACAGTATCTTGATGGTACCCAATCGCATATCGAGTCAAGACAAGTGATAGCGCAGCGAAGGCTAGGATCATTACCTTTGCTTGCACGGCCAGCTCATTGTTCTTGGTTGTCGGTGGAGAAGCACAATTCGTACCAGGGCAAGAAGAACCAAGTAGTCATCCAGCCCAAAGGCACGTATAACAAGTCTGCGAACGTAGAGCTGTGATTTAGTCAGTAAAGTCAACCACAGTCCGAGATTCCATATACTATGTAAGCATCGCAGAGCGACATACCCGCAGGCAGCAGACCACCAGAGCGAGAACAGCGCACGTCCCGACCACGCCCCTCACGGTGTGCACCATCAGTGGTGTATGATCCGGTAGCTGCGATGGAGCGACATCTGTGTCGGCCATAGTCTCATCATGATAGTTGTCTTGCGACTTGCTCAGACTTGCAAAACGATCTTAGTTATAGGATTCAGGGGAAGAAAACCAGCCCAGTGTCGACCGGACTCCAACGAAACCCCCTTCAACGCCTGCCAGTCAAGCGATATTGAGCCATTACGACACTCATAAAAGCACAAATGAGACATTTGCAAGGGTTTGCGTAAATAACCGCACCGTCCCTAGGCCTAGCAGGCATGTAAACCTGCCAGTCTGACGCTAAGCCAACCGGTTGCTTTTAGGGCTGATGCCTTGACACCAAATGCCTACTACGACCCACTCAGTCCCGGGGTGGCCCAAACAAGCGCGCTGTTAGCACCAGGGTCAAGAGGCCATATGTCAATCCGTTATTAAATGTAGTCGGCTGTGGACCCGATTAGCAGGACTTGACATGTGCTATAGCCCTTGATTTGTCCTTGCTAGTGAGTCCCTTGTCTCCGACTGTGTCAAAAGAAACATTCTTGTTAAATGACGCACTCCCCTCAAATGCATTTAAATTAACCGAGATAGGCTCTCCTGAGAAATGGAGTGAAACCGACAGCCCACGAGCTGTCAGGGGCTGGTCGCAATACAATATGCCTATGCCCGCATCGAATGCTTTCTGGGAATTCACACTCGCAACTGCTGCTCTCCAGGCTGCATCTCAAAGCTTTCATCATGCCCGGCGTGTCTAACCTTGATCTTCTGGCCCTGAGCCCTCTCGACCACATCCCCGCCAAGCTCTTCCTGCCGTTCATCTTGTACTTTGATACGCCCGACCCACAAACCGCGCTCTTGACCCTCAGGAACGGCATCGACAAGCTCGTCTCGCAACTGCCTTGGCTGGCGGGCGATGTGGTCTTCCACCAAGCCCCCGGTGGGCCGAAGGGTCGAATGCACATCGCGCCGCCGCAGGTCCCTCTCTCTCAAGTCTCCATGCTCCAGGTGAAGCACTTCGCCCACGACGAGGAATCACGATCGCACCGCGTGCAAGCGTACCTGGCCCTGCCCACGTTCATCCCGGCCTCGGAGCAGCGACCCGTGCTCCGCTTCCAGGCCAATGTGTTCCCCAGCAAGCTCGTGCTGGCGATGTCGTTCTGGCACAACGTCTTCGACGGCACGGGGGCCGGCGTGATCCTCGAAGCCCTCGCCGAGTGCTGCCGGGCCAGCGCGGCGCAGACAGACACCCCTCTCGCCCAGACCATCGCGACAACGCACACCCCCCTCCGCAACCACGTCTCCCGCTTCCCAGCGCAGTGCACGACCCGTCGCGACCACACCGTCGCACTGGGCCCGCCCGTCTTCGACCCCAGCACGTCCACGGAGCAGTGGACCGCGATGGAGTCCGCGCTGGCCTTCGTGGTCGAGACCACCCGGTACACCTTCGACCCACACAAGGTCGCGCAGCTGAAGGACCGCTGCACGCAGCAGCTCCTATCCCTGTCCCCAGCAACTGCAAGCTGGGTCTCCAGCAACGACATCATCACCGCGACGCTGGCCCTCTGCGTCGACCGCGTGCTTCATCCCGAGCGAACGGCCAAAATCCCCACCAGCGAGTCAGCAGACTTCCTCATGGCCGTCAACCTGCGCAACCGCGTGCACCCCCGCCTCCCCGATACATACGTGGGGAACATGATCTTCCCCATCCACGACACAATCGACCCACCGACCCCACTCCCTTGGGCGGCGCAGGCCCCCACGACGGCCGAGGAACGGGATCTCCAGCGGCTCGCGCAGCTAGCCCTCAGAGTGCGCACCCGGCTGGCCGCGATGGACGAGACGGTGGCGTACAGCGCCTCGGCCGTCGTGGCCGACCACGCCGACTGGACGGCGGTCGAGGGCCGGCCCGCGGGGATCATCGTGACGAGCTGGCGGGATCTGCGCGCGTATTCCCTGGACTTCGGGGCGGGGGTGGGGTCGATTGCGGACTTCGAGCCCGGGTTGGCTCTGGTGCCTGGGGCGTGTATCTTTCTCCCGGCGCGGACGGCGAGGATGGACGATGGCGGCCGGGCGACTGCGCCGTGGGAGGTGTGCGTTACCTTGAGGACGGGGGACTCGGAGGTGTTGTGCCAGGATCCGCTGTTCAGGCGGATTCTTGCGTGAGGGGGGCAGAAGTTGGATAGGCTAGTTTCTTCAGTATTATGTTAGTAACCCTGAAACTTACTACATAATAGGTTCTTCGTACCTTCGAAGCTGAAATACAAAATCAGCTTGAAAAGAAGTAAATCCACAAGTTCTCGTTAATCCGAAATGTGGAACGATACTTCGATACACGAGAAATGAATAGATGCTCGAACCGGCAACTATAACGAAAGCAATCGCTTACACCAGAACATCCAACCCGATACGAACGCAAAGTCGAAAAATCGGATATAATCTGCATGCATCCCAAGTAAAGCAACCCAAGAGAAGCAACCTAATCCCTCCATACCCCCCCCCAAAAAGGCCTACACCCCCCTACCCGCGCAACCCCTTCCGCATAAACGCGGCATAAAACACGACCTCATCGCCGGCGACCCCGACCTCCCGCCACCGCGGCGCCTCCTTCCACAACACATACCCGCGCCGCGCATACCACCACTGATTACAGCCCATGGCCGGCGGCGCGGCGCCCGTGCGCGCCCACACGCCCGTGCCCTCGGGCGACGCGTCCAGGTAATGGCGCTCGCTCAGCGTCGTCAGCGCCAGCCACCGGCAGGTCGGCTCGGTGGTCGCCGCCCGCGCCTCCACGAGGTCCATGGCGCGGCGGCCGAGCCCCTGGCCCCGGTACGCCGGGAGGATGAAGAGGGTCTGGATCGTGAGGACGGTGCGGTCGGCGCGGGCGAGGTCCTCGTCCGCGGGGTCGCTGTATGCGTCCAGCGAGATGTGGCCGGCGTAGACGGTTTTCTCGGCGGTCGATGGGGCGGGTGGTTGGGTGGTCGTGGTAGTAGTAGGAATACTGGTAGTGGCAGCAGCAGCAGCAGCAGCAGCAGCAGCAGCAGCAGCAGGGTCCGGGATGCAGAGCCAGTAGAACCCCTTCACGCCTTCGTCCTGCTTGCGCCTCCAGCTTTCCAGCGTCGCGAGGTCGGAGTCCCAGCCACAGAGGCGGCGTTGGCGGTGGATCTCGGCGAAGTCGGTGGGCGAGTGGAGGTTGATCGGGGTGAGGTGGCAGGGGGGCGTTGTGGTTTTCATTCTGTTGGGTTGCTTTGTTTTCTTTAGGGTTTTGGGGGTGGTGGGAGGTGCTCTTTGGGGTGGGTGGTGTGGAGAGGGATTGATTTGTGTGGGTTGGGCAGGGCAGAGTGTGGAGGAGTCATTGATAAGGGAAAGAGGCTCTGGCACTAGTGCTTACGTGCTTAACAGGTTGATTAATGGTTAGAGATTCAGATGAGGCGAGATTTTGACAGGTGAGACACGCTAATATTGATTAGGTTACGGGGAGAACGTGTAGACGAATTATATAGCTCCCTCTTCATCGCGCGATGCCGATGATTTTATGCGCTTAAAAAAAACATGCAAGAACATTACCGCTGTTATGCAGGCTGCATCCATTGGAAGGACTTTTCACCACCTCGCTGTCACGAGAACATGCACAGCTATGAACCAGGATTATGAGTTCAGTGCTGGCCTGTCTTCATTAGTTGACTTTTCTTTCCGGTTGCCTAAAAGTGGTCGAGTCACGACAACCATTTGTCGACTGCCACTTGCATCAGTCGCGCCGTGTACTCCACCTGCGCATGCCATTAGAGATCAGTCCTTTCGCGAGAAAACAAATTAAAGAAGTAACTTACCACCTCCGGATCCATCAGCGTATCGTGATGCGCATGCTCGATAACACGACACTCGACGTTCTCCTCCCCGACCATCTCCGCCCAACCCCCGGGGCCCATCGACTCCCGCGGCGTCTGCAGCCACTCCTGACTGGTGCGTGCCTGCGTGTCCGGACCATACCTCCGCAGGATCTCGTCCGCCTCCACCAGCACGGCGGGCAGACGATCGGGGTCGCCGTGGCCCGCCCAGATCACGAAGATCCGGACGGGCGTGGGGTCGTCGCTGGCCGTATGCATCGGGCGCGGCGAGTACTTCAGCTTCGCCCGGACCGAGGCCAGGCTGTGCTGCCGCCGGTATGACGGGATCTCCATGTCGGGCTTGCCGGCGCGTCGGATCGCCGGGTAGAAGCCGACGATCTCCAGGAGCTTGACCGTGGGCTCCAGGATGTGGGGGTCCGGTCGCGGCAGCGGCATGTCCAGGTTGATGATCCCCACGACTTGCTGGCCCTGCTGCCGCAGCTGGTAGGCCTCCTCGTAGGCGAGGATCGCGCCCATCGACCAGCCACCCAGTAGATAGGGGCCCTCGGGCTGCAGTTTGCGGATCGTCTGGACGTACAGCGCGGCGGCTTCCTCGACCGTCCAGGTGGCCGCGGACTTGGTCATGAGGAAGGGCGAGCCTAGTGCGTAGATGGCGAGGTCGTTGGCGAACTTGGGGAGCGGCTCGTAGGAGAAGGCGTAGCCGGAGCCGGGCGGGGTCATGAACAGGGAGGGGACGCCGGGTTTGGGGGTGCCTTGGATGAGGGTGGAGAAGCATTCGCGGGGGGTCTCTTGGGTGGTGGGATCAATGTCGAGAAGGTTAGCTGGGTCGGCGGAGGATTGTAGACGCTCGATGAGCTCGCCGATGGTGTGGGGGGTAAAGAAGAGGGATGATGGGAGGGAAACGCCTGATTCCTGGCGAATTTGGTTGAGCAGCGCGATCGAGGTGATGGAGTCAATTCCTAGGTCGATCATGCGCATCGTCGGGTTGATATTCTCGCCCTTCGCGGAGGCAATGGCCGTTAATATGGAGTCTATGAGCTGTGCGTTGGGGTGAGACTCGCGTGCTTCCTGGCCACTGGCTTCGATCGCTTCCATCTCCTCTGCGACCGTGTCAGCCGCCAGCCAGTCTGATAAGGTGACGTGGCTGGCCATGTCCTTCCAGATCTGGGTCTTGATTGATTCGAGCAAGCGAACGTCCGCATATGCTGCTAGGTTGACATTCACATCCATCATCGTCGCATCGTTGAGCCCCGATGCTTGAGCCCAGGCCTGTCTCAGCCTTGATTCAAGCATCGCGCGACTGTACAACTTGCTTCGCGCTTGAGACTTCTGGGCTGTCCAGTACGCCTCGACCAGCTCGGTCAGTTTCGACTTCTGGACCTTGCCGGCAAGGGTCCGGGGATAGTCATCCAGCCCTAACGCCGACACCGGAACCACCCCCGCCGGGACAAAGAGCGCCCCCATCTTGGTCCGGATGGTATCTTTGAGCTGGCGTGCCATCTGCTCGTCGACGTTCGTCCGCACCACCGCAACAGGCACCTCACCAGCGACGTTATCCGGTGCTCGGACGATCTGCGGCTCGAGCACGTGGAACTCCGCCGTCTGGCCCAGCACCGCCTCAATGGCCGAGGGCTCGATATTCTCTCCCCCTCGAATAATCGTGTCGTTATACCTCCCCACCAGATACAGCCGCCCATCCTCCCCAACGTGGGCCTTATCCCCCGTGCAGAACCATCTCTGCCCGTCCTCGCCGGTGTAGAACTTCTCATCGTCCCTGTTCCCGATATACCCGTCGATCAAACTAGGTCCGGAGAAATGCACCTCCCCAACGGCGCCCACCGCAGCAGGGATACGACTACCGTTTGCGCAGATCCGCACGCTCGCGCCGGACAACGGCCGGCCGATGGAGACATCACGGCCCGAGATCACCTCCTCGACGCACTCCGCCGCGCCCGTCGAGACGAGAATCCCCTCGGTCATCCCATAGAAGTTCTCGACCGCCTGCGCCCCGAGATGCTCGAGACAGATGCGGAGCACCTCCTCCGTTGGCGGGGCGCCCGCCAGCACGACTCGTCGGAGGGAATGCAGCTTCTGCGCCGGCGCCACCGCCACGCCCTTCAGCGCGTGCACCATCGTCGGCACCAGCGCGACGTGCGCACAGCGTTCCTGGCGGATCGTCTCGATCAGTCGCTCGGGGACGAACGCCTCGCCGGGGAAGACGACGGTAGCGGCATTGAGGAAGGCCGCCATGAGGATTTGATAGCCGAAGGCGTGGTTGTTGGGCAGCACGACGGCGACGCGATCGCCGGGCCGCGTGGGGTGGCGGGGGTCTGCTCGCGAGGCACGGGCGGCGGTCGTGCAGAAGGCGGCCCCCTGCACGAAGCAGCCTTTGGGCAGGGAGGTGGTGCCGCTCGTGAAGAAGATGGACGATTCCTGCTGCTGCTGCGGCTGTGGCTGCTCCAGGGAGTCATCCGAGAGACGACTATCATCGTCCGAGAGCTGGGTAACATCAGACCGGCGGTCTTCTTCCTCTTCCTCCTGTTCCTGTTCCTGTTCCTGTTCCTCTGGCGCCAGCTGCACATCTTTGCCCCCTGGCTTCGAGAAACGCATCAGCTCCTCAAACCCAACCCACCCATCCCTAACCCCTCCCTCTCCCCGCGATATCGCAACCAACCAGCACTGCACCTGCAGCTGCAACCCCCGAACCAACCCCGCAACCCGCCCCAACACGTCCTCTCGCCCCGATCCCGCAGCAGCAGCAGCAGCAGCAACAATCACCACCGCATCCGGCCGACACGCCCCCACCGCCGTCTCAAGCATATGCACCGCCTCCCGCTCATGCCCGAGACACCGCGGACTCAACGGCACATGGACACACCCAATCCGATACGCCGCCCACGTCGCCACCACATACTCGGCCGTATTCGTCGCAAACAGCACCATCAGCGACCCGCGCCCGATCCCCCGTCGTCGGAGACTCGCCGCGAACCGCTCGATCTTCTCGTCGAGCTGCGCGTAGGTCCAGCGCAGAGAGCTCGCGCTGGGGCTCTTGGTCCTCGTCGAGGACGAGTCATCGCGGGTGGTGTAGAGGTTCGCGGGCTGGTGGGGACAGACTAGCGCGAGCGTGTCTGGGTGGTCGCGCACGTTCTGCTGGAATTGGTGGTGTAGGGATGGGAAGGGGGTGGTGAAGAGCGGAGGGGGGCCGGTTAGGGTGCTGGGTTGGAGCATTTTGTCCTCTCACTTGGTGGGATTTATCGGTGAGGGAGTTGGGGGTGAGGCGCGATTGGAATTGTGTGAGGGGGTAGGGTGTATAAATGACGGGTGGAATTGAAGAGGGTAGGAGGTAGGTATGCTGGTGGTGTTCGTGCTTGCCTGCAATTACTTTGCCGGGCCTTTCCTCCCTGAAGCACGTGTATTCACGAACACATACGAAGAAGCGATGTGGGGAGGAAGGAGGAGGGCAAAGGGGCCCATGGAGTCTAAATGCGATCCCGCGATGCAGGATCCCGAAGCAGCTGGACGCGCTGGACTCATCTATGGAGCACAGCACAGCACAGCACATACCGGACCACCGGGATATGCAGGGCCATCAAGGTGAAACGATCTGCGGGCATTGTGGGTGAGCTACCCAGTACGTAGTACTCGTATGAATAGAAGTGAGAGAATACCAACCTAGGCTAACTTCTCTGAGTAAATAGTGAGTGAGTGGGTGGGGGATAGGGCAGTGGGGCTCGGATTTCCATCTAATGCCTGTGGCCCTGTGAGCAAAAGACTTGCTTCATCGAGTCAGGGATTCATCACCTCCCGTCTATACTCAATTCCCGATACACAGTTCTCAAGAGGTTAGTACATCCAGTACATGCAAGCTTTCAGCTACGCTACGCATCCTCAAGAACACATGTTCAGTGTAGTACAGCGCAAACGCAAGCCCCTTAAACCCCGTAGCCCTGTAACCCCAATGACGTTCTTCCGCAAAAAAAAAAAAAAAAAAAAAAAAAGGAAAGAGAACGCAACCCTCAAATCCCCACCCAAGCCAAAACCATACCATCCGTAGTCCGTACGGACTGTATGTACGGAGTAGCTCCCTGCCAAGTACCGTGCAAACCCCAAGATCGACCTCCCAACAACCAGATCCGTGCGATTCTCCCGAGAGCTGAAAAGTGGATCCCCGAAGATGTCTGCCTCTGCGATACGTACGAGTATTTTACACTACGCACGCCACAGGCCACGCCCCCTCCTTCACTGGACAGTGGACAGTGGACACCGAACACCGAACACTGAAGAGTGATCGACTGTCATGCAGAGCAGATGCATCACCTCCTCAGCTTCAAGGCCATAGGCGGGAGAGCTGCATCATGACGCGTGCCGTGACCCAGAATCACCAGGATGATGCATGGCGAGAGTTCACGAAAGGGTAATCCGGTGCTGTCAGAATTAGACGTCAATTTGAAGGCGAGCTGAGTCCGCGCCACGAACTCCGCCTGTAAGCTGAAGACTTTGACGCTCGACTTGCATCATTCGCGCTGATCGTGTCAGTCAGTATGTGTCCGTGCACTGCAGCTTCACCCCTTTTCCGTGACGCTGTTCCTGTTCCAAGAAAGTCGAGATATGATGTACTGTACAGTAACTACTCATGTAAGAGAAATTCAAGATTCGAACCATGGAAACTGGGTAGATCCAGATCGACCAATCAGCAGGAGGCAAGCGGGGGATGGCCGATCTTTTCCATTCCTTCGGTTACTTACACGGTTCGTGTCGAGTCTATCGACTCCGTAGAAGAATCCCACAGTTCTAGCCCAGGAAGCGGTGTAGACTTTTTTTTCTTTTTTTTTCTGAAATTAGAAGATCATGCTTTTGTGACTCTGCCTTCATAGCTGTTGACAATTTGACATTACATATTATTCGTACCCGGTACTTCAGGTTGTTCTTCTCACTGAGACGATATCCATACTGGGGGTGACAGGGTTAAAAGAAAGCCCCTCACGCCCCGACCCTCTCTTTCCTCGGGAACAGCACGATCACACCCACGATCGCGGAGAGAATTAGCGCAGATGCTGTGCTCATAATTAGAACCACTATCTACCCATAGGAGGGGAAGGCAACAAACCAGGAATAATCCGATAAGCCTCAATGAAACTCTCCTGCACGGCCACCTGAACCGCCCGCGGCAGCGTGGTGGTGAAATTATAATCCTGGACAATATGCTCGATCAACTGTCGATAGAATCAGCAACCCCGATCAACACACAACCCGAACACAGGATCGACTAGGATTAAGATAAGGAGAAGGAACATACCTCCCGCTTCCCCTCCTCCACCACCTCCCCCAACCCCACGGCCACCCGCGCCCGAAACACCCACTGCAGCGCGGCGGCGCTGACGCTCGTCCCCACGATCTGGCCCACCTGCTGCGCGAGATGGTACACGGCGATGGCGCTGGCGAGCTGCGCGGCGGGCGCCCGGATCGTCAGCGCGATGAACTGCGCCGACAGGAAGAGTCCGCCGCCGAGGCCCCACGGGAAGCAGTACAGGACCTCCAGGGGGTGGATGCCGTGTAGCCAGCGGAGGACCATTAGGGTCAGTGAGACAAGAGTGATGAGGATGGCGATGAGGGACAGCTTGCGGGATTGCAGGTTTCTGTGGTCTTTTGTTAGGGTTGTGGGGGCGTGTGAGTGGTGCGGTGGGTGCTCACCTGCTGAGGGCTTTGCCGGCGATGATGGAGCCGGAGATCAGGCCGAGGGCGGCGGGCCAGATGCGGATGGCGATGGCGGAGTTGGAGAGGTGGTCGATTCGGTAGAGGTAGGCGGGGAGGTTGTTTAGGATCTGTGGGCATTCTTAGAGTCGGTTTTGGGGGGACTGGTGGTAGGGATTGGGGATAGACTCACCGTGGTGACAGTGGCGAAGTAGATGACCTGGCCGCCGAAGATGGCCCCGAGCCCCGGGGAACATACGATCGAAGGGGGGATGACGGGGTGGTTGGTCCCAAATCGCTCAATCAGCACGAACACCACGAGAAAGACCCCCGACACAGCTAGCAAAGCTGGAGTCTGAGACGAGAGGTATGCGATTCCCCCCTCGGTGGTGGCTAGGATGAAAGACGTGACCAGGATGAAAAAGCTGGCCACTCCCAAGTAATCGAAGTTCCACAGGCTCAGGTGTTTGCCCGAGTGTGTTTCAGCGGCCGGGGTGGTCGAGAACTGCCATTGCGCGAGAGCCAGACAGAGCATCGCAATGGGGGTTTGACCGATCAAAGACCTGGGTAGCAGCGTCAGTCCAGTCACTGGGGTTGATCAGTCCAAGGCTCAGAGCGTACCATCTCCAACCGACCAGGTCAGCAACCAGCGCCCCCAGAGGTCCTCCGCAGCCCTGCCCGACGATACCGGCTGCGATGATGTAGCTCCGCACTGATGCGACTTCCGTGATGTCGAACATTTCTTGGTCTCCCGTCAGCATTACCCTTGTACCCTGATATGGCGAACTTACCGTTCACCAGGACGGAGAGGAGATCGGTCATGCCTGCACCCCCCATCCCAGAAATCAAGCGGCCCAGAACAAAGGGCCATAGAGTATCGGAGATGCCACTGTGGAATCCGCATGAGCTATGGGCCAGGACGATTATTAAAGTCTTGATGCACGACGTACGAGATCAAACATCCCACCGCGAATAGGCCGTATGCCGAAAGAAGGAATCGCCGACACCCGTAGATGTCGCTCAGGAAGCCGTACTAGATCGTTTGCTGTCAGCCTTCATTCTTCCTGAGGTAAAGTTGCAAGGGCTGCGAACCACCGGCAATGCGATGCAGAATCCCACATTGTAAATCACCAGCAGCAGCGACGCACTGGCCGGGGAATGCAGCGACGAAGCGATCTCGCCTTGAGTCGCCAACAGAATGGACTTGTCTGCGCTCGCGAGGAAGACACCTGCAATACAATTTCCGGTCAGCATCCAAGAGTACACGACAAATTCAGCCATCACCCACCAACCAGTCCCGCCAAAATCCTACTGAAGTAGGCTTTGCCGGTCGGCGGCCGGTCGCCCTTGCCCAACAACGGAGTCTGTTCATGCGCCATGTTGGTGTGAATGCGACCAGACCGAGATCCATGAGAAACAGAACTGAGCACAGACGGAATGACGTCCGAATTATCACTGCGCCGTCTGAGCTCCAGAACTGCGTCGGGCAAGGCTCGGTGGCCTCAAGCAGGGAAAGTTAGGGTACATCACCTCAATTGCACCTCAACGGAAATGGGCAATGCACCGGACGATCGTCAAGCCACTTCATGCAGCCAAGACAATAGTTCATGATCACCGTGTCACAATTCTGTCACAATCGGTGTCACACTGTCAATCGGGGACACAAATCCTCCGATTGTTTACCGCTAAGGCAGACAGCCCCACCGAGGTGGATCGATCGCGATACAGCTGGACGACAGCCGATCCTTGATACATGCCGCATACACTGTCGATCTCCAGCAAAAGGGGCCGTGTCTGCTGCACTCTGCAGAAACACTCACACTCACACTCACATTCCCATTCCCATTCACTGACCATGCACTCTCACTCACGGACTTACGGAGGATAATCCTATTATAAGCTCAAAGGGTCTTCTGACAGACGATCTTCATCTTGTACTTGACTCTGCAGTAATTTCCACAATTAGTCCGCCTCCCACGGGCCTCTCCAACACAAAATGAATTTCCTGTCGCGGTCACTGGCCACCCCGCCCGCGACGGCGACACCCACGCCCTCGCCCGCCGCCGAGATTCTCGCGCAGTTCCGACAAGAACACCCGGACATCAAATTCCTGCGCTGGCAATGGCAGGACTACTCAGGCGTCCAGCGGGCCCGCGTGGTCCTGCTGGACACCGCCATCGCCCAACTGGCCGAAGGCAAGCCCATGAAAGCGACCGGGCTGGCGCTGACCTGCTCCGTCGACAACCACCTCATCCCCGGCACCCCGACGGACGCGCAATTCTGGCTCGTGCCGGACTGGACGACGCTGCATCCGACCATCAGCCCCGGCAGCGCGCAGGTGCTCTGCTCGCTGGACTACACCCTGCCAGGGCAACCGATGACGCAGGCGCTCTGCCCGCGCCACACACTATCCCGAGTGCTTGAGCAGGCGCAGACGCGGTGGGACCTCTCCTTCCTCGTGGGATTTGAAGTCGAGTTCGTGATCATGAAGCCGCACCCCGAAACGGGCAAGCTGGAGCGCTACAGCCGGGGCTGGGGTCTGTTCTCCGTTGCCGGGTTGCGCGACCCGTGCTACGCGCACATCGAGCAGTGCGTGCTGCGGCTGCAGGCGCGCGGGGTCGACATCCAGGCGATCCACACCGAGGGCGTGCGGGGCCAGTACGAGTTCGCGCTGGGGCCCAAACCGCCCATGCAAGCGGTCGACCAGCTGCTGCTGGTGCACGGCTACCTGAAGGACACCTTCGCGCCGCTGGGGTGCATCGTCACCATGGTCCCCAAGCCCGTGGCCGGCGACCCGCTGGCCAACGGCCAACACACCCATCTCTCGCTGCAGCCGACCCCCGCGCCGGACCGCGAGGCCGCCTTTCTCGCCGGCATGCTGAAGCGGCTCCCCGCGCTGTGCGCCTTCTGTCTGCCTCAGGATGTCTCGTACGAGCGGCTGAAGCCCTTCGTCGGCGGCGCCGATGCCGTGGGTTGGGGCACGGAGTGTCGGCTCACTCCGGTCCGCAAGCTCGAGCCCGGCCGATGGGAGATTAGGTGTGTAGATGCCATGGCCAATATGTATCTCACGCTGGCGGCGGTGATCGGGGCCGGGTTGCTCGGGCTGGAGGGGCGGGAACCGTTGGTCTGGCCGGATCTGGGGGATCCGGTGAATGCAAACGCGGACCCTGGGGAGCCGCTGCCCAAGAGGATGGAGGAGGCGTTGGATGTGCTGCACGAGGATGCAGGGGGACTGGCGAACGTGATCGGGAGGAGGATTATTGATCTGTATGTGGCGACGAAACGATTCGAGGTGGCTTCGCTGGCGAAGCTGGATCCGGAGGAGGTGAGGGGATTGTTTGTGGAGTTGTACTAGATGACGCGGGCCGTCTTTCTTCGGATGGGATTATTCTTCTAATGTAATGGTTGTACGTGTTTCGTTGTGGTGATCATGCTGTTGTGGAAGTGGACTACTAGTAGACAACAGCGGCGCAGAGCCGGCCTTGTGGCAGGCGCAGAATATATCCATATCCTGGCACGAACCCGCAATGCTTTCATGCCCAAGAAAAGTGTCCTGCCTTGCCAGCAATTAGCACACAATGAGGTTAAATATGCGAAATAAGAATAGTTTTATCTCCCATCTTTCCATCTCCCCCATTTCCCCTTCATTTTCTTGCTAGTTTCGTACTCTCTTCACCTTCTTGGACTTTGGCGCGGCCTGAGGCTTTGACCCTCGGCCCAGTTACTCGTAGTATGCTATCTTAAGTGTATAAGACAAACCTGATTGGCATATACCAAGCAACTAGCATCATTGGTCTAGTGGTAGAATTCATCGTTGCCATCGATGAGGCCCGTGTTCGATTCACGGATGATGCACTCACCTTTTGTCTTTTTCTTTTGGCTTCTTGCGGGACAGATAACCAGCTGCATAATATCACAGCCCTTGTTTTTGCATACCCAAATCACTACTTCTTTTCACATGTGGTCTCAGCCAGTTAAAATGAAAGTAGCCTCAATCTCCTGGCAGCCGATGTACAGTACTGTACATACAGTCGACTCCTCCGCCCATCTTCCACCCCATTCCATCCCCCCCCCCCCCCCCCCCCCTTACCTACGTAGTCCGTCTCCTCCTCCACAACCAACTCCCACTCCACCTCCCCCGGCTCCTTCCAATACCCCGTCCCACTCCGCCGAAACCCCAACTTCTCCAACGCCCTCGCACTGCGCGCATTCGGCCGCTCCGTCTCGGCGAGAAACCGGCGCACGCCGCGCGCGGCCACCGCCCAGCGCATCACCGCCGCGGCCGCCTCCGCCGCGATCCCCCGGCCCCAATGCGCCGGCGCCAGCCCGTAGCGCACCTCGACCATCTCGTTCCACGGCGGGAGCGGCGCGTCCCCGGCCTCGCGGGGCGGGATCGAGGTCGTCGTGCCGTCGCGGACGCCGGCGTAGCCCACCCACTCGATTGCATCGAGACCCTCCGGGGAATGGCAGGGGAGACTGTTGACGTCCCCGCCGGTGAGGATGGTGATCTCCTTGCTGGCGCTTTCCGCGGGGATCGGGCGCGTTGGCGGCCGCAGCCCCACGGCGCAGTCGCCCATCCCGCGGACCTGCCAGCAGCGCGCGATGTCGCGGGTTTGAATCACCTCTTGGGTCTCGGGGTCGGTCCACTGCCGGACCGGGAAGTGGGCGCCGAAGCCCATGGTGCAGAATTCGGGGTTGGCGTGCAGGGAGGCGTAGAGTTTGCGGTAGGTGCGGGAGGAGATGGCGAGGGGGGTGGGGAGGAGGATGAGGCGCGGGGTTAGGATGGCGAAGGGGGTCCAAGGGGGAGGGGTTGCTTCTGGGGTGTTCATTTTGGGGTTGGTCTTGATGGGGTTGGGTAGATGGAACTGAAGTTATAGATAGGGTACTCCTATAACTACCAGGTAACTTCGTTGATGCAGGTTGATGGAAAGAGGATGTGAGCAGAGGCCGGCTAAACAAGGGTTGTTCTGGAAACCGCGGGCGGCCTAATGCGGGTTAGTGGGGGTTCGGGGACGGGGCGGTCAACAAAGTGTCTGTTGTCTGTGTCTGTCTTGTGTCAGTGTTCACTGTTCACAGTCTGGAGGGGAAGCTGTTTGCAGTCGGACTCTCCCTGTTAGTTAACCTCTATGCCGCGCGTTCCGAGCCGTCCATCAGGCCTCATTCGGCGTTGCAACCACCACATCCCCGCGATGACGTCAACAAGGCCACTGGCTGCGGAGAAACAGCCGGGGCATCATCCCATATCTTGACTTAAGCCAGCACGTTATCGGATTTACGTCATGTTCCCGATACTCCTTACGGGTATAAAGAATGCGTTGGATAACGCCCAGCTAGCCAAGAAATCTTAATCTCAAACCTTACAACACACATCAAACTAAGGCTCTCTGCAATAAGCTACACATTACACTATACCAACCACCACAATGTCGAGTTTCCTGCACAAAGCCGAAGACGCCCTGCACCTGCACCACAAGAAACACCCCTCCCAGGACAACCACCACGCCCAAGTACCCGAGCAGCCACAGCAGCAACACCCCCCCCATCACCAACAAGAACCCCACGATCCTAGGGCCCCAGCACCGCCAGCCGTAGCCCACGAAGGTACGACATTATCCCCTCGCTCATCCCTCCCATTTATCCTGACTAACACCGATCGAAAACCAAGGAAACCACCACGACCACCACGGCAAACGCGACTCCCACCACCCCAGCCCCGCCGAGATCGCCCGCGCGGACTTCATGGCCGACCGGCAGTACGACCGGATCCTGAAGTCGCCCGACCACGGCGCGGGGATCGGGTTTGAGATTTGAGAAACCGGGGAGAGAAGAGATAGAGAGGGTGTCAACGAGGATGAAAGCGAGTCTTTGAGCGTGGACATATGAATAATGGATAATGAATGGAATACTATGTTTCTTTGTGTCGTGGTTGTATGGACTGTCTTGGCGGGCGGGCTTGGGGCTTTGGGGGTGGGTTAGTAATCACTTTATTGGGGACAAGCTCCGCCAAGTCGGGATTGTTTGGGCAGTTGGTAGGGATGGGTGGGGGCAAGGATTGGAATAGGTTGTCTACCTCATTGGAAGGATGGTGTAGTGTACTGTCTGTTGCTTGTTTGGATATTGCTAGATTAGACAGATCAAGTGTGTGACTATCCCTGCCTACTAGAGTGATAAAAATACCACCTGCGATGGCAGGGATAGCAGTATCCAAAAGACAGCAACGGCAAAAAGAGAACCATGAAAAGAAAAGAAAAAAAAATCTCATTCTCAACTATGCGTATGTACAGAGATACACAATATGAACTGCAACGAAATTAGACAGACACCCAGTGCGTTGCGTTTACCCAGATACCCACACACTATACTGTACTTCCCTCTTCCAGGGGATTTCCAAGAACTTTTGAACCAGTAACAGAACTTTTCTCAGCCGGCGGCGTGCAATCCAGGCACGCTCCATACCTTGGCCGGCCAGCCACACCTCCTCCGAATACCAACACAGACAAGACACATCCATTACAAACTCTACCCACCTTCACGGCCCGTGACCCGACCCCACCACACAAGCATCAAAGCGTCATCGCCCGGTACGGCAAACAAGAATCCGCAATGGCGCGCCACCGCCCGTCCGCGGAGCACCGATTGAACGGCAGCCCGAACTCCTGGAGGGAGGTCTCGCTGATGCGCTCGGGGGTGCGCGCGAAGCCGCGGAACTGGGTCAGGAACTGGTGGATCCAGGACGCGTCGGTGCGGGTGTCGAAGCAGAGCCGGTCGCCCAGGCCGCGGAGCCCCAGGGCCCAGAAGCCGTGCTGCGGGTGGTGGACGTAGAACCGGACCCGGTCGCCCTGGATGATGCCGGCGAAGGAGAAGCGCGGATGCCGCGCGTCGTTGCGCGGCCACAGCGACAGCAGGTACGGCCAGTCCGTGCTCTTGAAGGCGCTCTGGCCCCCGATCAGCGTCAGGTGCGTCCCCGTGCTCGCGCTGTGCACCGTCAGCCAGTCGTACCCGCGCCCCTCGTACTGCCCGCCGTGCGCCGGCGAGCTGTGCACCGGCTCCGGGCTGCCCGTCTTGATCACGAACCCCTCGTGCGGCGGGAAGTAGCCCCTGATCAGCGATTCCCAGGCGGACCGCGGGGACGAGTTCTGATGCCGGTACGCCCAGTAGCCGTAGTGCGGGGTGCGCGTGAGCCCGTAGCATTCCATCTTGCCGGATCCTGGATGGTTGGGTTCCTGTGGGGGTCTGGTTGTGGTTGTGGCTGTCGCTGTGGTTGTAGCTGACGGCTATGTGTGTTCGTGGGAGGTAGTGTTAGCCTGAGAGAAGCAGTTCAGAGAAAGGGGTCACCTTCTGTTTGCTTGTTCTGGTTCTTGGTCTTGGAAACTTGGGTTTATGCTTGGATCTGTTCGCGCGCAGGACTACCGTCACGGTGGGTTTACAAGGTTGTTCGTATGCCATAGGCGTTGCGAGTAATGAGCTGATAAGAGGGGGGAAACGGAAAGGGACGGAAGGACTTGGGGTCAATGAAATATTTATAAGTTTAGGGAGGTAGAGCTTAAAGATTGATCGGTCCTTCTTTGTTGACATTGATCTTGTCGGCTTCGCGAGGTTTTGTGGTTGTGTGAATTGAGGCTTGCCGTGGCTTTGAGGTATAGCGGAGATCTCCAGCTATCAGCGTTGGGAGTGATAAAGCCTCTTTAGCCTCTTTTCAAGGTGGATTGTGGACGAAGATGTTGTATGAATCAGCTATTTAAGACAAAAGTATCTTTTATTAGGTGTTATTGATCGAATTACCTTCATTCAGAATATCAAAATAGCGACGATGGAGTCACTTGTGCTTTGCATGGGTGTTGGACATGCGGACAGAGGTGTGGAGGTGGGAGAGGGCTTCTTTGTTCTACTTCATGACTTCACGACTCCACCCAACACACAATGCCATTGTTCATTGTGCACGCTCCGCCTCGTCCATCGCCGCCAATGCATCTTTCATCAGCGCCTGCGTACTTCGCCGCACCAAGTGCACCCCGAAGGAGTTGATCGCATTTTTCCAGCCGGCCCAGCGCGCTCGGTCGAAAGGTTTTGGCTGTTCAGACTCCGGCTCATCCACTTGATTCCCGGCCACGCAGGTGTCCCACATGGGATTCCCCGCGAGAGCGAACCAGAAGCAAGCGGCGCGGACGGCCTCTTCCTCCAGCGCGTTGACGTCTGCATTCTCGAACGCGCGGACGCACAGCCGGAACCCCAAGCGGGTGAAGTCCATGCGATGGCCGAGCCGCGGGATGCAATTCGTCAGCTGGGCGATGAAGGCGTTGCGATTCTCCCACTCCTGCACCTCCCGCGGCGGGTAGTCCCGGCAGCGATCCCCGCAGGGCGCGCGGTTCTGCATCCCCGTGCACCGGCACGTCGAGAACCCCTTGAACATGGCCAGCGGGGCGAACGAGAACCGGTGGTTGATGTACTCGCGCAGGCAGGGGAGATCGAGCCACATCCGGTCCGCGAACGCGACTTTCACGATGCCACCGCGCATCACCGACTCGGGGACCGCCTTCCGTTGCAGCCTCGAGACCAGTTGCAACAGTTTGATCTGCTCGTCGGCAGGGAGGAGATACGCGAGCTCGCAGATCGACTGCATCGTGTGGAAGGCATGCTGCTGGTTCAGCCGGTCCCGCACGAAGGTCCGGTTGGAATCCCGCCGCTGCTGGAACTGGCTGTTGCGCTCCCGGAGGAGTTCCTGCATGGCCTCCTCTGGGGTCTTGTCGGGGTTGTTGACCAGCGCGTGGATGATCCAGAACTCCCGGCGTGCCATCAGCCGCGCCCCAAAGCCGAGCTCCCGGACTCGACCTGCCATAATTCCGTCCATGATGTCAGTTGTAGCTGAGGTTGGTGATTGGAGACTCAATAGGGGGTTAGTTTACCTTATTAAGATTGGAAGGTTGAAGGTTGAAGCATTGAATAGTGACAGCGGTGAGTAGGTTATATAGACATCTCCATCCTGGATTTCCTTGATTCTGAGTAGACAATCCCGATAAAGAGGAAAGTCTATCTTTGTTGTTTGCACTCGACTGGAGAAAGTCTTCACTCTGTCGCGGAGTATCCCTCTCTTAGATGACTAGACAAAAGGTAAGTCACGTGAAATATACCTACTTGAGGTCTTTGTACCGTAGAGACTTGGCTAATTGAACGCACCCAGACCAACATGAATCAGAGCTGATGTCCAGTGTAGGGCGTTGAAGAGGGAGCACTGCTTGTTTTTGGGGCTGGGAATGAGTGGGAGGAGGAGGAGCAATCTTAGGATAGCGTGTGAGGTTGTCGTCGTGCACCACGTATTGTATCACGATGCTTAATGCTTGATCGACCATTTCTGCGACTAGCCACGAAGAACGCACGCTGTCTGTTACGTGGTCCCTTCTGGGTTCCAGGCACGTGGCATACAGATCGATCTCTTAGCTTTGTGCTCACGCTCCACTGCGGGCTCGTCAGAATGGGACCTAGCATGACAGGCTGCAGCCTTGGAGCGACTAAGGACAACGTGGGACATTCTCCTTCGAGCGATCAACAAGATATTGCATTAGCGTGGGTACTGGATCAATCCACAGAACTCCCGATGACGCACGGTCCTGGTTGCGGTTATGGCCTATACCATTTTGACCATTAGTGAATGTCAGCCACATTTTAAATGACATTCACCGTGAATCAGTTGGCCTGTCTTTATTAAGCACTGAGCATTGGTTAATGCGGCGGGAGGAGCTTTTAGGTATAAGTCACATTAGCGCTGAGATGGATAAGCACTTGTGTGAAACTCGCCGATATCTTGGTGATTGTATCCGTGAGATTTGAACAGAATGCCCCTTTCTCGGATATGCGAGTGCTTCTTCCACTCGGAATATGAGTTTGGGGTCTGGACGCTCTGAAGAGGAGGACGAGAAACCGAAACTACGTCTATACCTAATCGATGACCTTGCAGGCTGGAAGACATTATAGTGTGAATGTACATTAAAAGTTACAACCTTAGATATAACCTCGTGAATCAAATTGCGAAATAACTGTTCATAGATTCTACGACATTCAAGGTATTGAAGAGTGCAGTGCAGTGCATATTTACAATGATAAGCTGCAGAGGTCGGTACCCTCCGTGGCCACGAGCTTTACAAGTCTCCGAGATTGATATACAGCCTTATTTGGGCAGTGCCTTCTAGAAAGCCTGCGATACAGTAAGATTCTACTTGTTGAGCAGAAATGGTCTCATATATGCTATATAACATGATGGGTGCAATAGGTTTCACAGCCAGATCTGCTTTGTTGGTACTTCCACCAGTGGAGCGCGGAGAGTGGTCACTTTGGGTATCTGCAATTACAGGTAAGGAGTAGAGCCATGATGGGAATCTTGCCCAGTTCAGGTCTATCGTACTACTACTAACTAGGTAGTACATTCCAACCATGGATTCTCGAGAAAATGCGTGAGGAGTGAGATGATGTAAAAATGAGTACCTTAGGAGAGCTGTCTATAGAACAGGATCCAGGATGCAATCAACATCTGTAGTAGTTTAGCTAGTTTTCGTAAACTCCTCCGACCGGACCAGCGGAATCACCGCTTATTCTTCTGATCCTACCTCGAACACTTCCGGTACAGAGCCTTGATACTGTACATCTCAGAGCACAGAAGTGGATCGGGCAGTCTACCTGCGGTGAAAGGATACTGTGGTTAGCACCTCTTTTCTTCTCTTTTTCGTTTTATTTGTTCCCTGATTTTCCAATTTCTTTTTTATTCCCAACCGATTTCACTTGTTACGAGCACGGAGACCTCCAAAAGATGCCGATTCGAAGGTAGACGTCACCTCCCACCCAGCCGGCGATCTCCGCAGTGCAATCCGATGCAGCTCGAGGACCGAGCGACAGGGTGATCTGCAGTCAGGTTTTTCAGGACAGCTCCCGCACTAGTCGAAGAAAAGAGCAAGAGGGTCGTAGATCGATCGCTTCTAGCTCCGTGATTGGCCTTAGACAGCAGCTGAGGAAGAAAGATCGAAAAAGCAACACCATCTCTCAGCTCCACATCTTCCCCAGCGAGTGTGCAGCTCCTCAGCAATCCCATGTCTCAAACTGCGGTATAATTCCGGGCGATCTCGCCTAAAGCTCGGTGGGGTTGGATCTTCCGACTGGGGCTAGGTTCGTCTTGCAGGTCAATGAGGCTTTTTACCTGTTCTGTACATTCTCCATATATGTCTCCATATATGTCTCCATACAAACCTGACCGACGGTAGAGGTAGTCATGGGAATTACCTTTCTACCCAGTCCTGTGATGGGCAAAATGACAGCTTGCAAACCATGTTTTGTTATGGAAAAGACGGGCCGGTGCCGAAACGTACCAGATTTCATTACTAGCTCCAGATACAATGAACAGCGGTGAACACTGAGAACCTTCCATTGTGGATACTAACCAAGCAAAAATAAAAAAACAAAAAAAGAAAAGAGGAAAAGAAAGTCTGCTTCGGCAATCGATGTCTTCCTGAAAGGTAAAGCTCAACCTAGAATCAATTCTAGAGCTACGTATCGCTCATACGCACTCCTGTATGGAACGAAGGTGACTTTTCCGAGCAAACCGCGCGAACCCCACCGACGATCTTCTTGGCCCCCTTATCTTTTCAGCTACCCTCCGTGGCCACGAATTTTACAATTCTCCGAAGTTGATATGCAGCCACAACCAAATAGTGCCTTTTAAGATACCTGTAATATATATACAGTCTGTACCTTAAGTAATGCTCTTCTCTATATATTATATATGTAATATATTGTATAAAATACTAAATTACAGCCAGATCTACTTATTGCTTCCACCAGTGGAGCTCGGAGAGTTGTAAAATTCGTGGCCACGGAGGGTATGAAAGAAGATTCCCGATCAGATTTACTATACCGTCACCGTACCGTACTCGATCTTCCACAACGTGTACTGTACGGTGCTTCCCTTGCCCTGCGTGTGTCCAGGCTTCAAGAGGAATCGTGGAGATGGTCGGAGTATTGCCAATATGTTACAATGGACTCTCACTTTGGCTTGAAAAATTCATCAAATTGAAGTCTAGGAAGGAATTGGCTTCCTTGGATACAAACATGTGGCTAGTAGACGTCCTTTAGCATTCTCAGGTGCCAGGAGCTCCCGTCGGAGTGATGCGACCCTTGGCGTAGATAAGATGCTCACCACCGGAGTGAGGGAAGGCAGTATTGACGAGCTGGTAAATATGATCCCATTTGATCATAGCATGGCAGACCTGGTTGGTTTTGATGTTAGCACACTGCGAGAAATCCAGAAACTTCAAGAACCGCAAGAACCGCAAGAACTTCAAGGGCATTTAGGGCTACTTACTCCCTTCTCAGGCTCACCGCCGAAGCTCCTCCATCCCACTCCCAAGCAACGGGGATTCAAGGCACATGCTTCAGCACATTCCAGGATCGATTGGCGGTACCACCAGATCTCTTCAACCGCCCCGTTGGTGCGGACATTACATTTGACCTGGAAGTCCACACCCCCAAGGGTGAACTGTCGTTGAGAACAGGTGCCGTCGCAGAGACTTCTCCAGCTGTTGCTGCGACACTTCTCATCGACCGACAGCCACTGACCACCAGCCGTGCCACTGCCCACCGACGAGGTCTTTGCCTCCAACTCCTTGATCTTCTGCTGGAGGCCTGCCTTCTCGGCTTCACACTGGGACTTGGACTGCTGCAGCTGGTTTTCTCCCTGCTGGCGGATCTCATCCTTCTCCTTCTCACATTGAGAGGCGGCGGCGTCTTTCTCGGACTTGCATTGCGACTGAAGCTGATCCTTCTCCGTGGCACATTGGGCGTTGGCGTTGGCGACAGCGCTGTCTTTATCAGCCTGGCACTGCTGCAACTTGCTGTCGCCCTGCTGGCGGATTTCATTTTTCTCTTTGTCGCACTGAGAGCTGGCAGCCTCCTTGTCAGTTTGGCACTGCTGCAGCTTGCTGTCGCCTTGCTGGCGGATTTCATTCTTCTCCTTCTCGCACTGAGAGCTGGCCGCCTCTTTCTCAGACTTGCACTGCGCTTCTCCCTCCTGTCGAAGCTGCTCCTTCTCGGTCGCACATTGTTGGCTGGCGCCTGCGAGCGCCGCAGCCTTGTCGGCCTCGCATTGCTCTGCGCTGGCGGTGGCGCCGTTGGTGAGTTCAGCCTTCTCAGCTTCGCACTTGGCTTTCTCCTCCCCACGGACCTGCTCCTTCTCGGCCGTGCACTGCTCCAGCGCAGCGGCCTTGTCCGTTTCACACTGGCTTGCCACAGTGGCGGCTTGCTCTTTGAGTTGAGCCTTCTCGGCTTCGCATTGAGCCTTGGCCTCGGTGAGAGCGCTGGCCTTGTTGTTCTCGCACTCCTTCTTCTGTTGCTCCTTCTCCGAGGTACATTGCGCAGCGGCAGTTTCCTTGGCTGCATCGATAAACTCCTTGCAGTCCTCCTCCGGGTCGGGGTCCTCAGGGGTCTCCGCCGACTTGGTCAGGATCATCCAGTCCTTTGCCGGCGAGTAGGGCGCATAGTCGGTGTTTCCGCTGCCTAACACGAAGCATTTCTTTCCGGTGCTGTGCCAGGAGGCTCCGGGACAGTCCGGACTCGAACAGAGCTGGGCGCAGTCCTTCGCACTGTTCACCTGTCGGTGCTGCGTGCCGGAGCCACTTTTGCCGGCGTAATACTGACCGCAGGCGAATTCGAAGACCGAGTCACCTACAGTCCCTTTTCCGGCGCCTTGGCCTTCAGGACAGCAGAGCTGGTAGTTGGCAGTCCCGACCGTGTTGGAGGATAGACATTTGGAGTTGGCGCCGCTGCTGGCCACCGTAGTGCCTAGCAGGGCGGCAAAAAGGGTGGCTTGGAAAAGCATATCGCCGTCCTCTTTCTGCACGGTAAAGGAGCACAGATATGGGGTTGAACTCAGAGAAAAGAAAGATGAATCGGTTGTGGTAGGTGGGTAGGGTGTTCGGTGATTACTTTATAGGGACTGAGACAACCATGTCATAGGCTGTGGAAGCCTGCGCGCAATTTCACAAAAGCAAGGCTTTTCCAGTTCGACTTGCCCTAAGATCCCATGGGTCTTCCTCTGCCATTAACCAGGAAGAGGGCTGATAGTAGACTCCAGTCACATTCATACGACCATCGACAATACACGGGATTCCACAGTACGTATACTTCAGATGCTGATCCCTTGGAGATCTCCACATCTGCTGTACGTCTCACGGAGCAATGACCAAATTCGTCAGCTCAGATTAACCGAGGCGATCGATGCGCGCGGAGCATCTCGGGGGTTGGGGTGTTTGGCAGCTAACTCTGTCTAATCAATCGCTAATGAGGGTTTGGCTGGCGCTAAGGCAGGTTCGCTCCGCCCCGGCTGCGATTGACGCCCCACTGCCATGCATTCAATACCCTCAATACCATCAATAAATACCCTCAATACCCTCAATACACTCCGGACACTCAAACTTGAGCTGCAGAATCCGAGCGATCACATCGACTTTAGTGTCCATCGTGTCGGGACTTTTTTCCTCCATGCGCGCCCTTTTCTGTCGATCACAGATCACATACTGACGTCCCGTCCCCACTCTGCCTTTTACTCGAAAATGCTGCTCTACTTGAAGCGGAGCTGACTTCAGTTCAGCACTTCAGCTGAGCCCACAGCTATCCACCTGCTCTTTTGGAGTCGGACTAGTTGATCGGTGTAGCATCTCATCGCTTGTACACAGAGACAAATCCATACACCGCCAGCTCCCCATTCCTAGAACCGAAGTGATCGGCATCTGATCCACTTGATTGAGTGGCTCAAGCTGAACTGAGGCGGAGATGCAAATCCGATCAGTATTGATACATGAGGACTAGGCGCGGAGAAGCCAAAGAGAATCTGTCGTCGCTGCGAGGAGAGTCGTGGTATAAATACCCTCACTTCCCGTAGCTTCCTGCTTTTCATCACCCTCATCCTCTCATCATTTTGTCTCCAACTACCTTTCCCATCACAGCCACACATCATGGCTAAGTTGGGGTCTTTGTTGGCCGTTCTGGTGGCCCTGAGTGCTGCCCAGGTTCAGGCCAAGCTGCCCGGCAAGACCAAGTACACTCTGGATGACATCCGTCCTTTGCAGGACCCTGCCTCTGGCTTGGTCAAGTGTTGTCCCGAGGGAACCGAGTTCGATGGCAAGAACTGTGTCCTGGGTGTTCCCAACTGCCCGGAGAACTTTGTTCGCAAGGGCGACAAGTGTGTGTCGACCATCAAGCCCATCTGCCCCGATGGCAGCGACTACAACGGCAGCATCTGTATCGCGACTGAACTCCCCATCTGTCCTCCGCCCACCGTACTGAAGGGCAAGACCTGTGTGACTGGCCCTCCGACCTGTCCCTCTGGGCAAGAATACAACGGCAAAGTCTGTCAATCCACCCAGATCCCCGGCTGCCCGGAGAACTACAAGTTCAATGGCAAGTCTTGCGTCAGCACCAAGCAGCCCGAATGCCCTCACGGCATGATCACCTGCGGCGGCAACTGCATCAGCGTCGAGCCCCCCATCTGTCCCTCCGATACCGAGTTCCACGACAACTTCAAGAACTGCGTCTCGACCATCCGCCCCACTTGCGAGGACGGCACTGTCCTCAGCAAGGATGGCGTCTGTGTCGACGAGACCGGTCCCTCGTGCCCCCCCGACACCACCTTCAACCCCACCACCGGCAAGTGCGTCACCTCCGAGAAGCCTGCCTGCCCTCCCGGCAGTGAGCTCGACCCGGTGAGCAAGAAGTGTGTCATGACCGAGGAAGCCACCTGCCCACCTGGCAGCGACTTCTCCGCCGACTTCGCCTCCGGCACGGCCCGCTGCTGTCCCTCCGAGATGATCTGGGACGGCGAGGTCTGTGTCTTCGACACCGATGAGACCGGCAAGTGCCCCCCCGGCACCACCAAGGTGGGCCAGCACTGCCAGAAGCAGCCCGTGCGCATCCCGCAATGTCCCCCCGGCTCCAAGCTCGAGCGCAACCGCTGTGTTAGCATCGAGCAGCCCGAATGTCCTCCCGGCCACGTCCTCGAGGGCGGCGTCTGCACCTCGACCGAGCAGCCCGCCTGTCCCCCCGGCCTGACCCTCACCGGTAGCGTGTGTATCTCCACCGAAGAGCCCAACTGCTTGCCCGGCACCCGCCTCGAGGGCACCATCTGCGTCAGCATCGAGCTCCCCGCGTGCGAGGACGGCTTCACCTTCGACGGCGAGAACTGCGTCTCCGTGCTGCAGCCCATCTGCCCCGAGGACGGCAGCACCTTCGACGGCGAGGAGTGCGTGACGCCGCACTTCCCCTCGTGCCCCGAGGACACCGTCTTCGACGGCTCCCGCTGCGTCGCCACCAGCACCCCCTCGTGCCCGACGGGCAGCGTCCCCAACGGCTCCGGCGACTGCATCACCACCAGCGTCCCCAAGTGCCCCTCGGGCTCGACCCTGTCCGCCACCGGCGGCTGCATCGTCGGCGTCCCCACGTGCCCCAAGGGCACCCTCTTCGACGGCAAGCAGTGCGTCTCGCGCAAGAGCCCGACCTGCCCCGCGGACCACAAGTGGGTGAACGGCAAGTGCCTCAGCACGGTGCCACAGGAGTGCGAGCCGGGCTACCACCTGGTCGACGGCGAGTGCGTCTCCGAGAACCGGCCCGAGTGTCCCCCCGGCACCAGCTTCGACGGCACGACCTGCGTCGGCACTGAGCCCCTCTGCGACGACGGCCTGGTCTTCGACGGCGAGGAGTGCGCCCACCCCTTCGAGCCCGAGTGTCCCCCCGGCATGCGCTTCAACGGCCGCAAGTGCGTCGCCGAGAAGCTGCCCAACTGCTTGCCCGGCACCGTCTTCGTCCCCGCCTCCAAGCTGTGTGTCGCCATCACCCCGCCCGCCTGCCCCCCCGGCCAGGTGTTTAACGGCAGGCAGTGCGCCCTCGAGAGCGGCGACTGCCTCAACTTCGAGTACTGCCCCCCGACCGGCTTCGGGGAGCCCGAGTGCCCCGACGGGGCCCTCTACGATCGCCACACCGGCATGTGTGCCGACTGGCTGTACTAGGTTCGGGTGTTTGATGTGTGATGCATGGCTTATGTGGTAGGGGTTCTAGGAATGGTGTTGTACTTTAGTGTTTTTGTTTCATTTTCGGTTGAATGTTATCTGCAATTATGCTGCTAGCGAGTAAAGTAAAACGTAGGAGCGCGTGTTCGTAGACTGTAGAAGTTCGTAGAACAAAACCAACTGGTTGAATTCTTGATGTTTTCCGCGTCGAGCACGCTACCTACCCTACCTACCTTGTATGTGGTACAAGGCCCACGCGGTCCACGTCTCTGTCTTAGGCTCGCAATCCCTCTCTGATGGTTTCCTCATAGAGAGGGGAGTCATCATTCAACCCTCAAAGACAGCCAGCCACCTATGCCATCCATTCAGTGGATAATGCCAAGCCGGCAAATCAGAGCCAAAACACGTCAACGTGCGAGGTGCATCCATAGCTTACTTCTCCAGAAGTAGGGCAGTGATGACGCGTGAAGTCGTCCTCCGAGCGGCATCGATCGACATGGAGATTGCAATCGACATCGACATCGAGCTCGATGAGGCCGAGATCGATATCGAAGACCCCTACACCTCTCCATCAACGCGCGCACGCAATAAGAGAAATCGAGCAATCTAGAACTCATTTCCCAATCTGGATAAAAGTGCACTCCCCGAGTCCATGGGATCATTCCCTCGCGATGCTGCGACCATTGGCCGGGTGAAGACTCCGGTGGGGCGGCGGGCCGAGGATCCTTGTCACTGCCACTCTTATCGGGTGTAAATCCGTGGGTTGGAGATTTCCAGATCTTGGGTCTGGTCGGAAATGTTGATCCGTGAAGAAAGGTTATCAGGAATTGAGTTTTGGATCGATGGGGAGTGGCTGGTGGTGACGTGTTGAGCACACTGAGGTTGGTCGTGGTGGGAGAGAGTCTACCGTATGTCAAACCCTAAGCTAGAGGTGGGTGGTGGTGTTCTGTCTTCATCACCGATTCACAGTTACGGTACCAGTTTGACGAACCCTTGGAGCAGATAGATTATGTTCTCAACTCTGACTCAAGTAATGCATACATCCCAAGTCACTCCTCACCAATAGCGCCCACCTCTTTCGCAAGCTGCACCACCCCCTCCAGCACCGCCTTCTCCGCGGCGCTGAACCTCCCGACCTGGTCCGCCGCCAGACAGCAGACATTATTCTGCTGGAGCTTCCACGCCCCCACGGCCGTCGCATCCGGCGGTTCCGTGATGAACGCCTCGAAGGCCGCCGGCTGCTGGCGCGGGTCGTCCGAGTACTTGTTCGGGAGCAGCCACCCGTTGAACCACAGCGGCCGGCCGTCCGTGCCCAGGTGCAGCAGCTGCGGCGCGCAGATGCGGAACCGGGGGTCTTCGGGGTTCCCACTCCCCGCATCAGCCTCCTCGGCAGTCTCGTTCCCCGTGCCTCGAGCGCGGTTCACCTGCGCCGTGCCCATGACCGCCGCGGCGCCCTCGTGGAACGCGTAGTCCGGATCCCCGACCAGCTCCCAGCCCAGCCAGAAGGTTTCTTTATCGCCTGTTCGTGCGTAAGCCCGGCCCTTCCCACACCCCCATAGATAGCCACCAGGGCAAAAGACAGAAGAGAGAGAGCGAGAGAGAGAGCGAGAGAGACGTACCGTAAACCATATCATAAACGCCGACCTTGCCGAGGGCCTTATCGCCGTCGCGATCCGGCCCATTCAGGCGCGTCACCAGCAGCAACGCCACGAAATGGCGCCACTTGTCGACGACCACGACGCCGGACTCCTGCATGTGGATGCTCTGGCCCGTCCACATGCGGCTGCGGTGCACCGCGCGCGACAACGGCGCGGGCAGCACCTGCCGCAGCCACGCGCGCTTCTCCCCGGGCATGAGCAGCCGGTCCTTGAAGAAGAGGGCCCCTGTCTGGACGTAGCCGGGGTCGTGGAACAGGTCCGCCGGGTTGGTGAGGAACAGCGCGTCGGCGTCGATGAAGATCGCTTCGCGGAAGCTGGACAGCAGGATCGCGAAGGGCTTGGCCGCCCAGCCGCGCAGCGTCCAGCCTGCGTCGGATACCATTGGGGATAGGTCGCGTGTGATGACGTCGGGGATCGCTTCGAGGGCGTCGCGGGCGTCTTCGCTGAGGTCGTCATCGCCCAGGTACATGATTTCCACCGGCAGAGTGCAACCTTGTTGCCGGAGGGATTGGAGGGAGGTGAGCACGTAGGGCGCTTGTTTGTCGCCCGCGGTCAGGACGAGGCCTCTTCCGCCGTTGTGGAATTGCGTGTGCAGCGTGGCGTGCGAGGGGAAGTACGGGGTCGTCCAGTCGAAGAGACGCGTGGAGAGCTGCGTGTAGAAGGTGCGGAGGGTCTCGTAGCTGTGCATTAGGGTGGAGGTGTCGGTTTGGAGGTCGTGTGCGATAGAGGGGTCGGTTTGGAGGACTTGCAGGATGTCATCACGGGTGAGGGGGCCGGTGGCTGTTGGGACGAGGTGCACGGCTTCCCAGGCGGCGAAGAGGGAGCGGAAAACCCGCGTGCGGAGGCCGAGTTCATGAAGCTTGGCCTCGCCCGTGCTGGTGATGGGGCTGGTGAGGTCTTGGGCCTGAGAAGAGTCGGGGAGGAGGGAGAGGAGGTGGGAGAGGCTCTTGGTGAAGTTCGTGCGGTCGAAGCTGGGGAGGGTGTTGCTGGAGGGAGGTGGGTTGGCTAGGGCTAGTGGGCTTTGGGAGTGGGTGTCTGCAATTGCAGCGGTTGGGTCTTCTCGTTTATAGAGAGGAGGCGCACAGAGCCCTGCATGGTGATACTCGATGGTGAGCAGGGTCGCTTTGAAGCAGTACAGAACCAAAAACACGAGGAGCAACGCCCGGGACAGCATTGAGCTCCGTCGGGTCTGGCTGGGCAAATGTGAGAGATTATACATTGGGCTGAGAATTGGCAGTCGGGAGCAGGGGCCTCTGCGGTGGGCGACAAGAAGGAAACACAGCTGGACTACCGCACAAGACTCTTATAGCATATACCGCGCGATTGTTCTAGATTCCAGAGCAAATGCTCATGTCCAGAACATGGTCTTGACGTCGAAGGCCTCCGTATTGATGCGGAACCGCGTTCTGTTCAGCTTCTCCATGCCGGTCTAGATTGTTGCGTGAATTTCACCTTCAAGAACAAAGAAACCGAATCGGAACCAAACGGTCACCGTGAGCCTGTCGCGATAGAATGCATCTTTCCGAATTTCAGAGAGTGGAGGCGTGGCGTGATGCAGTGGTTGGGTATGGTTCTCAGAGCTCGGGTCAACTCTGAACCCTCGAGCTGAACTCTATTAGCAGCATGACAGCACTTCTGACCGGATTGGCACTCGACCCAATCTTCATGCTGAAGGCTAGAACGCTTGTGCGAAATCAAGCTCTAGTGAACAGTGCTTGAAAGAAAGTCAATCATGCTTGCCACTGATACTGACAGCCTTCAATGGATTAGTATACTACTACTGACACGAAGATACCCACAACGGAGAGAGAGATAGGACAAAGTCTCGTCTCGTGAGATAAACTTAGCAGGTCGAATGCATACGAGAGGGAGATTTGTGAGGTCATCACTCAACTCAGGCCGTCGCTCTTTTGCCTATAGCCAGCTGTACAGTACAGGCGGAATCGTCTATATAAGACTTCTCATCGCTGAAGTATCATTCTTCTTTCTCAGAGAGAAACACTCAATTGCCTGAGAGTGTCTATTTACTAAAAGTCTCCAAACATGAAGGTTTACTTCAAGTTGTTGCTCAGCTTTGCTGTGCTGAACCTCTTGTCAACTCTTGTGGCTGCCGGCCCAGGAAGCTGGATGCCGCGAGCCCGCTACAAGAAGCATTCCATCTTGCCACGACAGTCGACTACGCCAACGGGGGTTACCTTGACTTCAGCTGCCCCTTTTATTGTAGGCCAGAACAATTACGGGACTAGCGTGTCGCTCCAGGTGTCCGGTTCCAACCTCATCGTCAACTATCCGCTGACAAAGGATTTCAAATACAACGAAGTCCATGTCTGGATTGGGACTGGAACGCCTCCAAATAACCCTGGCAGTTATCCCTACAGTACTGGGAGGGATAAAAGCTGCACCATCAACAGCGGGGCAACAACTGCCACTTGCACCATCCCAATTTCCTCAATTACATCCAAGTGTGATGACACTGAATACAAAATCGTGACCCATGCGTCACTCACCTCGCCAACGCTTGGGACTCAAACAGGAACTGCTGGAACCATTGTCTTTGCGAACAACTGGTGGGTGTATTTCACCTTCAAGTTTACATGCTCGACAACAACAACTACCACAACTACCACAACTACAACCCGAGTTGCAACTACTACGACAACAAATCCCCCTGTTACAACCACCACTACAACCGGACTTGCAACTACAACCACACAGCCTCCGTATACTACCACCACCACGGAGCCCCCGTATACCACTACTACCACGGAGCCCCCGTATACAACCACAACCACGGAGCCGCCGTATACAACCACCACCACAGAGCCTCCATACACCACAACCACCACGGAGCCCCCGTATACAACAACTACGACGGAGCCTCCGTACACCACTACTACTACAGAGCCTCCATATACCACGACCACGGAGCCTCCATACACCACAACCACTACGGAGCCTCCATATACCACTACGACTACGGAGCCTCCATATACCACTACAACTACGGAGCCTCCGTACACAACTACTACGGAGCCGCCATATACCACCACAACCACAGAGCCTCCGTATACCACCACAACTACAGAGCCTCCATACACAACTACCACTGAGCCGCCGTATACAACCACAACCACGGAGCCTCCGTACACCACTACTACGGAGCCGCCATATACTACCACCACGGAGCCGCCATACACAACCACCACGGAGCCGCCATATACCACTACAACTACGGAGCCTCCATATACCACAACCACGGAGCCTCCATACACAACCACTACAGAGCCTCCGTATACAACCACTACCACAGAGCCTCCGTACAC